>CAHIKZ030001371.1:0-160000 GCA_903632075.3 Acanthosepion pharaonis | reverse complement strand
AAAAAAAAATATATATACATGTATTGTCAAATGACCGGATGTATTGTAGCGTCTTGTCGAACGTAATTTCAATGAAGAAATGAATTGAATAAACATATATATTTTTTTTTTTTCTCAATAATTTTGTAGTTTTTAAACTTAATAGTGATTAAATTTGGATTTTAAAATTGCCAGTTTTTAATTTTAATATTAAATTTTATCATATAATTTTATAATTATTAGTTAGTATAAATTATTTTTAATATTACACGTATTTAAAGATCTGAATAGCTATTATAGCATGATTTCGTTGTCAAGCTTTTGAATCTTTCTGTACTTCGTTTTTGATTGGTTATTCTAGCTTTTGTAACAATGTTTCCCCCTAGTGTAGGATCGTTAATTAATCTGAAACTTTTAAAACCATTTATTTTCTTTTCAACATCATCACTTGATAAGACACAGAGTGTGTTGAAACAAAATGGCTATTTTTGTAGTGATTTTATAACATACTTATGTTATAATTTTTTATAAAAATAATTATATATATATATATATATATAACTATACTCGTTTCGAAAAACCCTCGAATTTTGATTTGCCAATAATCAAATCAATCTCGAAAAGGAAAAAAAATATTTAAAAAAAGAAAGAGCTACAAACATGAAAGTCTGTCGAAAAAAATCGCACAGATACAGGTTTGAAGCCCAAAGAAAAAACCCCGATACGAGTAAACAACTAACAAAAGAGCTCAATACAATCGTAGATACAACTAGATAAACCTCGTGAGCCAGACAAACCTGGCTCACTAGGTTTATATATATATATGTGTGTGTGTGTGTGTGTATGTATATATGTGCGTGTGGGTGTATACATATATATGTGTGTGTGTGTGTATGTTTATGTAGGTGTAATATATGTAGATATATGTATATGTACGTATGTATGTATTTGTATTCATGTATATATTTGTGTGCGTGTATATGTGTATAAGTATATATTTATGTATATATGTGCGTATGTGTGTATATGTGCATATATATGTATATATGTGTGTGTGTTTGTATGCTTTACTTGATGTGTTTACATGTATGTATGTAGGTACGTATGTATATATACATGTAAAGCCTTTAATTTACCTTGCATAATTTCCCATTAGAATAAGTTAACAAACAACATTACTAAACAACACTATTACTATTATTATTATTTTTAACATTTTTCTTTTCGATATATTTTTAGATACTATTTTTTCGATACTATTTAAAATTTTTAAGTTGTTTTAAATTTTAAAATTTAAAATTTTAGCTTTAAATTTTAACTTTTAACTTAGTTATTAATAATGTTTTTCTTTTATTCTTTTTCTTTTATTTTGATAATCTTTAAAATATTGTTAACTGTAAAACATATTAATCTGTATTTTTTAAATTAATCGCAATATGCCTTCTACCACTTCGTCCCCAGCCCCTCAACCTCCGGCGTCTTCGTCTTTGGGTTGAGGTGTCCATTCGGTCCGAACCGAACTTAGGGGCAACTATTTTACGCTCCCTGAGTACCTATAGATTATTTCGACCGGTCAACTGGCCAAGTCCTGCTTTTTGCCCACACTGTGTTAGTTTTAGATCCCGTAAGCGGGTGTTGTCCATACGTTCATGGTCGACTGGGGATGTTTAAAACACTTCTGTGAGAGTTGGCGCTAGGAAGTTTAGAATATGGCAAAATAAAACAAGAAATAATATCTGCAGCCTTGACAACAATGGGGAAATATTGGCGTCTTTTAAATAAGAAGATAACATCAGAACAGAGGTTACAGGAGAATAAAAAAAATTTAACATAAATGAGAAAAGAAAAAAGACAAAATGCATCCAGCAATTCCCAACGGAGAGAGTTTGTGTGTGATGATAAACGCGTATTGAATCGCCTGGGGTAGGTTTATGACTAATAGTCCAGTCTCATACAGACTTCTCAGAACAGGGTCGCCTGCGGGTGCTCACGTACGTGACGACGATGTGCCGACCGATCGTGGTCTCTTCCATCTGGCCTCTTCCGTCTCGCTCGACCGTCTGCTTCTTCTTCAGCATAACTACGCTAGTCTATATAGATAAATCTGGTTGATCATAAATCGACCCTTGGCCCGGCACGCGATTATCATGAGTGCCGTTTTCAACCCAAAATCATATGAGTTTCAAAGTTCTCATAGTCTGAGTAAGCTCTATTTCAATTTTAACCGATAAAATTTATTTAGATCATTTCCATTGTCTTTTCAACGACGCAATTCCAAAGGCGAAATCAGATTTCCTCATCAGCAAACAAAACGCTCTGATCTAATTTCACTAGCTAGATTCACTCCAATTTCAATAAAAAAAATATGTGTGTGTTTATGTGGGTGTATATGTGTATACCTCTCTCTGTTACAGTCTATAATGTATTCTTCTTTTTCTTCTTTCTCTCTTCCACCACCCCTGCTACCCTATTTCTTTTCTATTATGTCTTATCCTTCTTTTTTCTTTGTCTTCTTTCCTTTTCTTATGAAAGGACTTGTTAAATAGGTCTGGTCAAATAGGTCAAAATGTCTGGCACCTTACCCTACCACTTTTACTTTACGTATCTTAATAAAGATAGATTTAAACATATTCCTATCTTCCCTCTCTAATTTCGATCATGTCGGTCGTCCTTCTTCCACCTCTCTCTATCACCTTACATCAACTTAAAACTACCCCTCAAAAACTTGTATAAAAATAATAATATGTAAATTTTTAAACCATTTTCTTTTATACTTGGAAATGTGATCTGTGGAACCAGAAAAAAATCCCATTCCTTGGGAAATAAAATATAATCTATTATAAAATATAATCTTTAACCGTAGAATGCGATAGAAATTATAAATATTTTTTTTTCTAAAATGGCATAACTTTTTAGGACGTAGGTGATCATAGCTTTACACGTATTATGAAATGTGATTACCTTCGAATTTTCTCAGTCCAGTCCATTTAAGGTTGTCTGCTTTTTAATTTAACAATATATTTGACATTTTGTTTCACTCTCATCTTAAGAAAATCTGATAATTGCATTTTCCCAGAACATTTTATCTTCGCTGCTGTCTAATGAACTGAAACTTTTTAAAGCAAATTCATTTTTGTTTCACATTGTTGAATGGGGAATATCAAGATGATCGAGAAGATTATTTCGATTACTCTTATACACATCAAAGCGATTTACCCAGTTGGCGGAAATGATTTTCAAGGCTCAAATTGGACATTTTAAGCGTGTTGGTAATCACCCGTCTTATGTTTTCAACTAATATCTTTATTTTATTGCTATCTTGTGTACCTGAATGTGGAGCATTGTTCAACGAAAAATATATTAGGAAAATCACTTTTGTTACGTTTGCTCATTTAGAGCAGTTCGTCCGTTAACTCCACAAACCAATTCTCGCATTTCAGCGGCATTTTTACCTTAAACATAATTTACTAACCATTTTGCCTATTCTTTCATGTTCATTGTTAGAAATCAATTAACACATATTCGCCAATTTTGATCAGTAAGGCACGATAAAATAAAATAAGGTTTCCGAAAATAAGGAATAAATTAGAAACATCCCGATGATTGTTCTTTATTTTAGGCTCGCTCTCCTTAACCGTAGAATGCGATAGAAATTATAAATATTTTTTTTTTAAAATGGCATAACTTTTTAGGACGTAGGTGATCATAGCTTTCCACGTATTATGAAATGTGATTTCCTTCGAATTTTCTCAGTCCAGTCCATTTAATCTCGCGTATTGTATTCGGTATTTAGACGCACAGGACAAAACGTAATGTGACACAAAGTTTAGTTTAATGTGGGTTCATGGAAAAATTCTCAGGCCCCTCGGTATCTCCACATTTTTGGGAGTGTCTCAGGCGCCGGGCTATAAATCCAGTCCCCTCCCGATAGAGAGGTGGGGTAGTGGCTGTGGTGATGGGCTAGAGATAATATTATTGTCAGAGGAGTGAACTCCTTTGCCGGCCAGAATGCAATACTCGCGTATCTTATTCTGTCCTTCCCTTACTACTTGGGTATTATATTCGCTATGATAATTGTGCAGTCATTTACATATCACCGCATCTCCCTAATACGCAGAGGTCTTATGTCGTGGGTACTTCGATCACTTCTAATCCTTAATTCGTTTTCGGAGTTTCTGTGATTTCCAATATCTTCCGAGATATTAATGAAAACCTGTCTCGCATTCAGAACCGTCTTCATTCATCGACTCTTCCGAAGTTTTAGAGCATTCATTTCGACTATTTGTATCATCCGTACGATCATCCTCAGGCATTTCATCCTATAAACGTTCGGCTTCATTATTGTTTGACAAAATCATTATTTGAAATATCAGACATTTTTTCGTTATTTTTCTACTCGTATTCGTCTCGTCACCATATTTGATCACCATTTATTACATCCATGTTTCCTTTTTGCATTGTGAGATTTGGCTTTTCAGGAACAGATTTCTTATTCTTTTTATACCGTATTCTTTCATCAGTAGAAAGACAGAGGAACACCTATTTGCCTTCCCATTAAATAGTTCGTGAACTTAAAGCAGTCTCAGTATAAACATTTCTTTTTCTTTCTTTTTGATGCCTTTAGGACCACCTTTATTGTGTGCACCAATCTTTCCGTTATGCCATTCGATTGGTGATGATATAAGATGTGTTATAAGGCGTCTATCCTATTTTTCTTAGCCACGAATTAAGTCCTTCGTTGCAAAATTCTGGAACGTTATAGGATAGCGAATATGACTTAAAATTTGTTTTGCAGTAGAACTTTTGTCTGGTACACGATTTATCTCAAGCCAATAAGCTAATATTAATGATTCCCACTTCATTAACATACGATCCATGTAAACGCGATTCCATGGTCCCAACTCTATGTGTCTAGTTTACTCTTGTAAACTTCTTTAATTTTTTACATTTCAGACAACTTGTAATATTCTTTCACATCACGTGAATATCCTGGCTATCATGCTTCTAACTTTAAGCATTTTTTGCGTAAATGCTATTTCATAGTATGTCGTCATGTACACTTTTATAACGTGTTTTCTTTGAATTTCTGAGAGTATCACTAAATCTTCATTACAAATCACGATTGTCAATTGTTGTGTCTTATTTCCGTGTATGATCATTCTGCCATGGAACAATTGTTCTTTTTTATTCTTGATGTTATACTTTTTAGTACTGGGTCCTGTACAGTTTCGGCAGCCATTATATTCAATAACAACACACCAGTCTACCAATCTAGTAAAGTATCTTCAAAAGTCTCCTTATATTCTATTTTAGACTTTTGTAAAATCTTCTTGCTAAGTAAATTATTGGGTATTGTTCATGTGATAATATTCCAGATATTGAATGTTCACTGGCATCTGTAGTCAACGTAATTTCTTTTCTGGGTAAAGAATCACACCACTGGTTTATTTGCGAGAGTTAACTTATCAAAAGCTTTTTGTTGTTCTTTGGTCCACATGAATTCAGCATGCTTTTTTCTTTCAGTTTGGCAAATGATTCCATTAGATCTGTATAGTATGGTATATACCGTCTATAAAAAATCACTAATTCTAAGAAGGATTTAAGCTATTTTTATTTGTGGGTACCGATACTTTTAGCAAGTGCTTGATCCGATAAAACTCCTTTTGAAGTGGAGTATCCCAGAAATGTTATTTTGTCACTGTGTATTTTGTACGGATTTCTATTCACGTATTGTCATTCCTTAATCTACTTAAGACAATGTCAGTTCGTTTTTTTATTCTTTTTTATTAATGGCCCCGAGGCATATATAACTTTGATAGCATCCTTTTTTATATCGCTTCACTTGTTTATTGGCCTTGGAAATAGGACGGTTGTCTTCTATTCCAACCCAAGAGACCTATCGGAGAGTTTATTATCGTTATTTTAAACTTTTCGTCTATTAATATCTGGTGATATGTATTTGAGGGGTTATTTTCCTAAAAAAAAAAGTCCATTTTTACTAAGGAACGTAAGGCCACTTTCACATTTTTCACATTTGAGCAAATTGTATAATTTACTACCACTTTATAATCACTAAATATACATATATCTCCATCTGATTTTCCCAAAAAGACAATTGGGGAGGCTCATTGTCCACCCCCTAGAGGAACAATCTCAAGACCTTTCTCTACTAATTTTCGCAATTTTGCTACTACTAATAGGAAAAAGTGCACTGGTTATTTCCGTGTCTCATAAGGAGGGTGGTAACATTTTAACTTTAGTCTTACTTCATAATTTTCCGTGACTTTTTGCAACAATTTAGCTATTTTCTAGTTGTAGAGATCCTTAAAAATCAAGGTTTTTGTGACTGACCCATCGAACTGCAGATTGCTTTCACGTAGTTTGGGTTTGCCTATATGCTCCCCAAAATTTCTTGGTATTAGCGTTAATTTGATGCCTGCGTCCATTTGCATATCCAAATCTACGTTGTTTATTCGAACATATAGCAAAATATTTTTTATTTGTTCTTCAACGAGAAACACCAATATTTTCGTCTTGTTGATCTTATTCAATTCTTTTTATTTTCTTTTTAAAGACATTCTTTCCAAATGATGGGCATTTCTTTATTTCGTGTTCATATTCACAGAAGCGACATTTTGGCACGATTTTCTTCAGCGACTAGGTGTCACCGACTTCTAAATTAACTTGACTTGTCCGTTTTCATTTTTCTATTGAATTTTTTATTTTTTTTATTTTTTGTAGCGGTGCAATGCATATTCCTTCAATTAGTCTCATTTGAATAAATTCTTAAATTGTTTGGCTTTTTTCCGAGTTTTTCGAACTCACAATACGAGATGGATTTTTTTTTAGACAATGCAAAAAATTTTTAACAGGTTAGTCAGCTTTCTGTCTGGTAGCCATAAATTTTGCTTTCTCTGCAATTACTAATCCATTTAGGTCGCATTTTTCTATATTATCGGACTTATTTCGTCAAAAGGTAAATCTTCCCGTTTCACTGGATGAGCCATTGTTGAAACTTTCATTATACCTTCACATCCAAATGTAGCCAAAAAAAACCATAACTTCATTTTCTGCTTCCTCTCTTGTTTGAGTTTCTCTTGCCGCAAAAGGCCCAGACAAAATCAAGGTCTTCAAGGGATGACGTATTTTCTGTCAGAGACGCATTATTAAATGAGATTTTCTTCCTTTTCTCAGACTAGTGGTAGTCATTAATTTCGCGTATCTTATTCAGTATTTAGACGCACGCCTACGACGAAACTTGACAAAGCCGAATGTAATGTAGGTTTATCGACAGTACAGTGGAAAAATTATCGAAACCTCCTCGGCACTTCGATTTTGAGGACACCTCTGTTGCCGGGCAGTAAACACAGCCCCCTTTCGAAGTATGAGGTGGGTGAGTACTGGCTTGCGCGAACTTCTCTGCCGAACAGAAAACAATACTCACGAATCTTGTTCTGCACTTCCCTATAAATACCCACTGCTTGAGTATTTATAGTATCTATACCTTTACTATGCTAATTAAGTAGTCATTTACATATCACAAAACGGAGTCTTTTTCTTTATATATAATAAATATAAATATAAATAAATATATATAATTGCCATGACTTCCGATGAAATATGGTGGAGTGATTTCCCATTGCCTTCACGGTTTGGAATTCAGAGTTTTCCTTCTCCTAGACTGGCCACAACCCAGGCTAGAGAGCACGGACTACCCTGCTATTTAATTTTAGTTTGTGATTTCATGTCTTTTCCCAAAGTTTTTTTTCCAAAAGTTCAAGTGAAAATTCTCCTGTGCTTGAACAGCTTAAAACGAAGAAATTTTCATAAGCACAAACTGTGTGAAGTTAAAAGTAAATGGGGACTTTTTAAAAAAAATTACTGTGAAAGTGAAAGTAGGTCTTTTTCGTTTTTTTCTCAAAGGTTGTTGAACCTTTGTTTTTTCACAGCCTTCTTATATTGTTTTCTCTTTTTGTCATTTACAAAATCCTTGTTTTTCCCTTGTTGTAATTTTTCACTTTTCGTCAGTAATCCTTGAAATTGTTATCCTGCCTTAATAGGTGCACAAAAGGACATTTTTGTGCATACTACGCAATGGTTGTCTTATTTTATAGTTTTGCACCTTCATTTTATAGTTTTGCAGCTTCGTGTATCGTTGTCAGCTGTCTATACTTATGCAGTGTGAAATAGTCCTTGTTCATATTTAGTACCTGTGACAGATTCCTTTCGGTTTTTAGGATTGGATTCTTTTTACTTTACTATAGCATTGATTTTACTAGTTAAAAGTTTGATGATATTAGTGTCACGCTGTAAGGTCCTGATTGCTAACCTTTCTTCTCTTGTGATATTTAATTTGGGTGGCTTGACATTTTCTAGTGTTTGTCTCACTATCCACCTTAGCTCATCTGTTTGGGCCTTAGGGATCTTCAAGGTAACTTTCTCAACTGGAGCTATTATATCTAAGTATGAGACACGCCTAATGGTTTTGGTGAAGTTGAAACCCTTGCTTTGCACTGATTCATCAGTTGTATCCAAGTACCGATCGCTGATATTGACAACTGTTCATACCGAAGCGTGGCGGGTCTTATTGCTACTTTTGTTTCATTTGTGTTCATTTCCGTATTTGGAGAACCTTGACCCAAAAATGTTTTAGGTAGTAGATATTATGGGGAAAATGAGAATAGACCAAGCATATATCAAACATAACATTTCATTGTATTGAAGAAACAAAGTTTTTATCTTTTTGTGGATGGATTCTTAAATATAGATCAATGAAAATTCTGTTTCATAAGTGTGGCATGTGGTATCAGAGTACAGGAACAGAGGGGTACACTTGTTGAAGGCGAAAAGAGTTCAAGAGCCCTACTGAGGCACTGGGCCGCAATTGGACGGTCCTGCGACTAATCCGGAACTCCCACACATGTAGGGTTCGGCAGATCCCTAACTCCTACTGCAATGTATATATTCTGACCAGCGTGTGAGTGTGTTAAAGAATATATGTATGTATGTATGTATGTGCATGTATGTTAATTCACTACAACCCTTGAAATTACTCATTGTATGATTTATTCAGGTCGTATTGGATTATGTATTTGTTTGAGTCAATGATTAATGACTTTTGGAAAAGGAACTAAACGTTTCCTATTTGTTTTTTTATCTTATCATTTGTTCTTTTATCAAAAAGAATAATTTAAGATATTTAATTAGTTTAAAGAAATTGAATGAGCTGAGACTTTCCGAACGAATTGAATTCGAATAATTTCATAGAAATGGGCTTTCTAAAAGAAAGCATTATATATATTGGAAGAAGCGTTTTCTGAAAAGCATTATATATATTGGAAGAAGCGTTTTCTGAAAAACTCTGTTATAAAAGACAAGTACCTAAAGGCCATATAATTGTAAAAGTAATGGTCCACTCCTACCAATACATCATTTTCACAAGCCAACAGGTTTTCATATGTACAATACTTGCTAACTAAACTAGCAGCCTGCGAAAAAAAAAGGACCCCAAAAGAGGACAGACAATAAGCGGGAGTTCCGCTTAGGCTGCCAGAGAAGAATAGGAGAACGGGAAAATATATACTGTCTGATGCAAGAGTATGAATAAATAGATAAAGTCAGATTTTTTCATGAACTATCGGTTTTAGATGCGAACGAGCGATTCAAGATTCACTCCTGATTACCGCAGTCAAGCATTTGGAAGACGATAGTTTGAAACACTTATGCTAGACAATTCCCTCACAGATTAAGAGGATACTTAAGGCAACAGAGATGTTGTCCTACAGAAGGCTACTGTGTGGACGGAGTATATGAGCAATGCAGACGTTTTAAGTAAAACATAAACGAAAGAAACATATAGAACTATACTTATAATCAGAAATGGTGGAATTTTAAGCAAGGTGGGATCCAAATGGTAATATAAAATTATGGTAATATAAAATTATGGGGGACAACGAATTTTTCGTGCGGGGTTTGTGGGACTATCAGTTCAGAACCGTTTTAACGCATGGACCCGATGGGCACTTGCCGGGGGTGGGGGGCACGAGCATAGGATTCTACTTCGAAGTTTCTTGATAGTTTCAGTCTTCAAGGGGTTCTGGTTTTAAACGATATTTCAATTTTTTTTTCAATTTATCCATTTGTTCAGGGTCTTTTTCAACCCGCTTTTTTTTACTCCGTTACACGTACGTATTCATGAATTTAACATTCTTTTAACGTTCATGAAATTTGGCTTTCATTTTTTTCAGCTGTCGATTTTTCTTCCAGTTGTAATTTTTTTCTTAGAAATTACATTAATTTTTTATATGCTTATGTTATGCTTATGTTATATTATTAATTAAATTGTAATATTTGTTAATTTGCATTATTAATTAAATTATAATATTCTATATCGTATATGTATTATTTATTAATATTTTTAATTTATATTTTAATTGATTTATTATGCTATATTATTATTAAATTTACAAAGCAAATATTTGTTAATATTTCAGCATCGACCCATTATTACATTCTTCTTATTTAATAATGTAATTTGATTATTAAAAGTTAATATTGATAATTTTTCTTCTAAAGTTCTTATTGGTAATATTATATTTTTTTTTATAATTCTTATTGGTAATATTATACATTTTTATAATTTCCCTTTTAACTATAGTTACCTATTATAACTTTTAACCATAGTAGGTATATACCTACTATATTTTCTTTTTGCCTTCATATATATTTTGATAATGTGCTATAAACGTATTTATCTATTTTAAATAACAGCATATGATTATTAAATATTTCTTTAAAAGTAGTTTCGGTTGCTCCTATGTAAATCTTTTCTTCTGTGTTGCTATTATTTGATGCAATTGCTTTATATATTATATTATTAGTCAAACATTTATTATTAAGTGAACGGTTATTTCTATTTCGACAATTACAATTATTATTATTGCTATTTTGCTGCTATTATTTTATATAATATTTTTATTATGTTTATTATTTTCTTCATATTATTCATACAACTATAACTGATTGTTATTGTATTTTTGTTAATGATTTTTTATCGTTTACTATTTTTAAGGAAGTGTTTTTCAATTAATTTAAAGAATATTTCCCTATTTTTGTTTTTATTATATTATTAAAAGAGGGTTAAACCAGATTATGTTTCTTTTTCTTTTGTTTTCGTGTATATTGCTTTTAGTTATGTATTCTAATTTAGTCGAATAACCACTTTTTCTTAATTCTGATTAATATATATTTTTTATTTTCCTTAAATATTTTTATATTGCTAGAATTAGTTGCAATTCTTTTGTTAATAGATGTTGGCATATGTTTAAATATATTAGGTAGGAGACTTGAATTTTTGTTTATATAGATTGGATTTTAATGCGTTTGATTGTAGATGGACCAATACTATTTATATTAACGATATTTCCAACGAACAGGATTCAAATAAGCAACAATAACTCCTATTTGTTAATCAACAAATATATATTGAAATAACATACAAGAACAAACATGCAATAAAATTGTGTTTAATGTATAGATTAAGGGAAAGAAGTTGTTCCCCTTTAACTGCAGATTGATTTGTAATTAATTGTTTGAAGAAAGTTCTCTTGAGAGAAAAATGTTCAGAAATCAGTATTAGAGCAAAGTTTACATGTTACGAATAAATAACACAAGAATACAATTAATTCAAAATGTGTTGTGTTATAGAATGGTTTGAATCAACAGAGTTCCGGTTGATTGTACTTGGCAAAAGTCACAAAGAGAAATGTAAGTTTATATTACGAAATTCTGTGTCTGTGTGTGCGTTGAGCAAGATCGTGGATTTGTGTTAACGGCTTGAATCTTACGGGATCTTACTGACGACTTGTGAAAAGTCGCCCCTTTTCAGAAAAAAAAAAGGGTAGGCTCCCATGGAAACGCGGGAAAACTTAATCTTGCATTAAAAATATGTGATTGGTTAAAAATTAACCAATCATTACACTCGTACTAACAGAACAGGCAAGCAAGCCCAAAACCAAAGGATTCAAAGAAACGACTACGATGGTCCCATATAAAGGTAGTAGTGATTTAGCCAATCGCAGGCGAATAAAATATGGGCGTGGAAAAACATAGCAACCGCTACAGGATTATTATTTGCTTTACTATATAGTTTGTATGTATTATTCTTTAAATTAAATATTATGTCTAGAAAATTTACTATTTTAGGTTAGATTTTATGTCTATTTAAAATCCAAATTTATCAAATATTTCTATTATTTGTTTTCTTATATTTTCTATTTTTCTACCGTTATAATTTCTTATAATTATTAGACCATCATCTCTCTATAAACTCATATCCTCGTAAGACATATTTTCCGGTCCCTTCTAATGTCTACTTAAACTCTATACTTCTAACGTCTCCGCCTGAACTCTGAATTGTTTTTCACTAATTAATTATTTTTCTCCTCCCCCAATAGGAGTAGATATGCGTGTCTATCGTCTGGTTCATACTCTTCCCCGATTTTTTTTTAACAGGAGTAGAAGTTATCCCTTGTTTCCTGATTAGGATTATGTTTTCGGTCCCTTCTAAAGTCTACTTCAATTCTATTCTTCTAACGTCACCGCCCGAATTCTGAAATTTTATTCGATAATTAAATCTTGACCTTTTCAAGTCTAGAATTAGCTGTCTACATTTCCTGTTATCTTGTCCCCTTTCTTACGCTAATACAGCTCCACACAGTAACCCTCTACTTTGAACATTAGTAAAATAAAATAAAATAATAATAAAATTAATAAAATATACCATATAAACAGAAATGTTGGGTGCTGTAGTGATTACTACTATGTTTGCCACGCCCACATTTTTCTCAACTGTGATTATTCAAATAATAAATACTAAATATCACAGGACAATTTACTGATCGCATTCACCGCACTGAATTTTTCCTACCGTTAACTCACAAACATGCTTTTTTTATAAAATCACCGATTGGTTAATTTTTCATCCAATCAGATATTTTTCGTGTTCTTTCAAAATTTATCCTGCGTTCATGCTGGGAGCCACCGATAGTAATATAAGTTCGGATTCATTCCCAAATTAAAAAGTAGAGTTGAAGACAGTAGAACTCAACTACTCACACGCGTCTACACAGATTATTCATTCTACTCACTCCGCACGCACACACACATAACACAGAACTTGAATATCATTCACCATCAGTTCTTTCTGAACAAGCCAAGTTACAACAACTCTGTTAGTTACAAAACACACAACTGTACGATCTTCTGAATACACATTCTATTTTTAACACAGAACTCTGAACATTATATTCAGAAAACTTGCTTATTTAAATATCACCAGATTCAACTTAACAGATAAAGGGAAACTACTTTTTTCTCCTTATTCACACATTACACAAATTACCTTGTATTTGTTGTTGATTTTATCGTTGAAACACAAATCGGTTTTCCATTGTTTTCCTTGATTTTAAAAAAAATGTATAAATGTTAAATGCTCTTCAACACGCAGCCACATTAATCTTTTCAACAAAACACCATTTACATTGGTAACCCCAACACTTAAGAAAGCAGCATTTACAGTACATAGTAAGTGGGGATGGTTTACAAAAATCATCTGCTAAACTAGTTCTTTAATAATCATAATCCCTTTTCAATACGATATATATGCGTATCACAATACAATAGCAACACACGCACGCGCGAGAATAAATTTTAAATGCAGAGTAAAAATGTATTTTATTTATATTTTCCACCATTGTTGACATTTTTATCAAGCCATCCTTTCTACAATTTATAAACATCATTTATGAGTGTCACATTTCTCTAATAAGGACTGGCAGTATAATGAAAGGTGAGACAACAAATAACTGATATGGCTGTCAGTCATAAACAAACCAGGGAAATTTTGATTTTATCGACTTCATGATGTAATCTCGCCCCAACAGATGCCACGTCAAACAAAATTACAGAGCACGGACATAACGATAATTAATTTTATCTACGGTTGGATACACAGGCAACAATTTGTTAAATTATTCAGTTGTTGAATGGATGCAGTATGTGTATATTGTCACTGTGTATGTCTCATCAATAAATAGAAAGTTTTTATTGCGATTTTTGTGACTGTTTTTCAGCTATTGCAACCAAAATAAATCTAATAGAATCTATTTATTTTAAGACAAAAACAAAATAAATGCCATTATATGAAGAAAGAGATGAAAATTGTCAAGAGGCAAAAGTTGTTTTAAAAGGAATATAAGAATAAGAACGACAGGTTAGGAAAAGTCCCATTGTAATGTAAATAATCTACTTGCTTAAGAATAGGAACAGTACTTACTGGCGATTATTGCACATAGCTGAATTGAATTCGATCATAAACAGCATGTGCACAAATAAATAATAAAAAAGTATTTAAAATATTCTGGGACTTGGATATTTATTGATCAACCCATAAGCAAAATCAGTTCGTAGTAAAGAAGAAAAAGATAGTCTAAGACTGTGTGAAACATTCGGTCGTCAAATTTTTTTGTTTTAAACGTCCGAATTCCTAACAATAATGAAATAAAAATAAAGAAAACATGGGTACGCCTGTTAAGTAAATCATTATATTTATAAAGTTTATAAATACAATGATTTACTTAATTTATAATGTAAACATATGTACATCAATTCAACAGAGTCAAAAAGGAGTAAAAATATTCTTTAGTTGAGTAAGTCTTTCGGTAGTTGGTACACAGATAAATCAAATCTAGAGTTTAGTTACTAAACTCTAGAATACTTTTAAAATATCATTCACAGTCAAAAAAAAAAAAAAGACTTTAATCGTTAGCGAAGTTGAAAAAGACTTTAATCGTTAGCGAAGATTTACTAACCGTCTTTATTGTTGGAGATAATTATTATCAAGTCATCAACTGGTCATCAATGCTGTTGTTTGAAGTAGCCGACATATGTTTTTTTTCGGTATGCAATGGTAAGGGGATGAAGAAAGCCACGTCTTCTTTTCAGCTTGAAAACAGTGTAAGGAAATCCCCAAAATAGGCTTCATCGAAAAATAATCTAAAATTATATTACTAGACGCTGACAAATTCAGTTTGATAAGAGAAAAAAAGTGATGGATAGGACAGAATGGCACTTTTTCGTCTACTGGAATAATTGGGAAAAGAAAACAATAATTAACAATAGCACCTCTAACATTACTGAGACTCAAAAATATTAGAACAGTCTTCACTTACTTGATATGAAATAACAGTTTTCTAATATTGCATTAACAGCCATCAGCCCACATTTTTGCCTCCGAAAGTAAGACGTTGTAATGTAGACTTTGTTACACAGCAATAGTGCGCAGAATATAACGTACGGTCTCGGGCATCCACATCGGAGTGACTTTTCAATGAAAGTGTGAAATAAAAAAAAATTGTTTTTGAATTTGACTGTTTATTTCGTTTTACAAGCGTTGAAACTCCTTTTCTCATAGAGTTTACATGAGAACCTCGTAGTTCCACTTAAGCGTTCGACTACGATAAATGCTGAACTTTAAATTCTGCTGAAAATAAAATAAATTAAAAATTATGACTGATCGGAATATCGAGGTTCTATAACCTCTGACAAAGCAAAATTGGCCTTTGGTGGTCATCGAGGAGAAGGATTATCCTGTTTATCGGATCCAAAGGAGGCTATCAGTAAAAATGCAGCAAACGTTTTTTAGCAACATACTTTTGGCCAAGTATGGTGTTATCTTGCAGAAGCAGAACACTTGCGGAGAGAGAAACAAAATCTAAAACAGAAGTCAAAATGCAATAATATCTTCTTGATGGAACTATCAATAAAAAATAATTTCCGAAATTAAAGATACAAAGTATTTTATTTTTAGCATAATACTGGATTCAACTCCAGATATTGCCCACAAAGTTCCGTTTTCCGAAATCCTGCGTTACATTCATATTGATGAAAATAGAAAAGTAGAAATGGTGTATTTCTGAGTGTTTTTTTCCAAATTAACGAGAAATATGCAGTTAGCTTAGTAAATAAAATTCTGCAAAATTAGAAGACAACATGCCCATCAATTATTGTTGCAGACAATCATTTGATAAATCAGAAGTTATGGCTGGAGTGAGTGCATGTGTTCAAAAAGAAAATCTTGAAACTGCACTTGTAAATTGCGAGAATCATATCCTCATTTTCGCCTGTGAAGTACATGTTGCGTCTACTTTACTTTTCTCTTCCATCTACTTGGTGAGTGTTAAAATAATTAAAAAGAAAATGTGATACAAAATAAAGTTCAGGTCATGAAGCTGTGCAAGGAATCCACAAAGAGTACGACAATGTTATTACAAGCCTTGAACACCTGATGGAAGGAGAACTTTCTAGAGAAACCAATACATGATTCCTTCTGAACTCTATTCAATAGTTCCGGTCTTATCTTTATTAAGATTTTGGAATCCAATTTTATCATCAAAGTTTCAGAACATTATTTAATGTAATGAAATACCATTATAGAAGTAACTCAATAATGTAAGAACATTTTATAGTATTTTAAATTATTATAAGAAACAAAAAAAAAGTTCTTACTTAGAATTCATAAAATAATATCAATTCTGGTGCACCATACTAAACTATCGATGGAAGCGTGAAAATAACAACACACCAAGATTAAGATGTGTTGTCTAGAAAATTTTATGCTATAAATAAGTAATATTTGTTTCAGAACAGATTAATGTAACTTTAAATTTACTAATTTTACGAATGTAACCTTTCAGAAATGTATATTTTATTTTAGCGGAATTTTCAAAAACGAAAGAATAATTTTAGTTTACATTTCTCTAAAAAAGTTAAAAATGGTCGTTTCGATTGGTTTTTCGGAAGAATCGACTAAAAATCATTCAAATTTCTATTTGAAATGCTCCATAATATTTTTTCCTGGAATTAGAACATTTAATCCTTTAGCTTTAAACTGAAGCTGGGGAAATCTTCAAAAAGGAATTTTCCTTTATGAAAAATACATTTAAACCATAGGTATATTAGTTTTTGGAGGTACCTATTTAAAATCAATACAATATCAATTTCAAATCAATCAGCGTCCTTCTCGCTTCTTTTTGTTAGAAAATCAGCCCTTGCGACCCAACCTGGACGCATATATAAATGAGAGATTATTGTATCCTTAAAGAGGTTACACACAGACAAAGTGGTACTCGAGTGAAGAAACAGCAACACGCGCGTAGATGAAAGAAAGAGAAGTTTATTGTAAAAGAGAATACACTACTGAAAGACAGGAAATCGGATAGCAGCCTAGTAATTCCTGAAGCAAAGCCCCAGGTATATCCTGTGCTCACTATACATAGTTACTGATATTAGTCAGTCCACATAGGCGATAGGGAATGTGGGACATTCCATTATAACACCCCAACCCCGGAACTAATTTTTCTATGAAATTTTGCTCAATACCTTTTCTTTTGTGGGTCAGGACACACTTGTTTGACTTTTTCCCTCTCCCTCGTACTTTTCCGTCTCACCAGCACAAAAGAGATACATTTTATTCTGTCAGTCATCATTATAATTTCCCCGCAACTGTACGAACCTATGCCGATCTGCATTTAATTCGACAAAACAAAACCTGACATACCATCCATTACAGTACGTTTTATTTATTTATTTATTTGTTCTGATCAATATAAAGTGAACATAATAAAATTGTAGTAACGTTAAAATATAAACGTAACTGTATGAAAATATATTTCATGTGCTCTAAATTACAAACTGATTTGTTTCACAGTACACAAGCTAAAGAAATTAAAAGTGTTCTTTTACGGCAGTGTTCTACGACTTTATACCTCAATGTAAATACCATGACCAGTTTGTCCTAAGTTATTTTGAAAACCAGCAGAGGAATGATTTTTCTACAAGGATAAACATTTGCTTGATTTGTTTATCCTTTAACCTACAAAATCTTGTTAATTTTATTGGAAGCATTTAAAATTCGTCTTGGAAAAGAAAGAAAAATTCTTTTAACAGAAACATAGCTTAATTTAGCATTCAGTAGAGGAGGCATCCTGTAAGAATTCAATTTTGATTTTTTTAGACTGTTAAACGATTGCTGTCAATATTTTTCTTAGATAACATTGTTTATTCTGAAATCACAAATGTTTGACAGGCCATTAAGTGTAAGGGTTCTTAGTTGTAACTTGACAAAAATAAAATAAAATAAAATGAAGGATCCTTTGAACACGTTAACAAATAAACTATTTATATTCAACATCAATACTATTGCAAATTTATGTTGCTCTAACTACTAACCCAAGCTGACAACACTTGTTACCAAGGTTCTTTACAGATGACCAGGTTATTTAAAGATTTTCGGACGGTTGAAATTTTAAAATTCGATATGATTCTTGTGTGTGTTTGTACGCGCGTGCGCGCACGCACGCACACACACACACACGAATTATATCAATATACACATCATCAATTGTCCGAAAATCTCTTTGAATAGTCAGATTATGTCAATACCGTTATTATGACGTTGTGGTTGCTAGTACTGAAATAAGGAGGTTAGTAATAAAGGACAAACGCAGGAGAAAAGGAATTAAGACATAGAGTAACGAATAAATTTTAGTATATGTACTGCCGAAGCAAGTACAAATTACTTTTATTCACTTCTTGAAAATTGGATATGAAAACCTCGGTCCTGCTCTGGAAGCAGTTCATGCATGTCGCTCAACGACTAACCAACTAAAAGGGAAAAGAATACTTGGGATTCAGTGTGACCTCCTTTTATGGTAGGTGCACACAGTAACTATTAATACTGTTATTTTATTTATTTATTTTTTCATTTTGATTTTGTCGCCATCCACTTTCGTGTCTCTTTCTTTTCTGAGGAGTGTCTACTGACAGATTTTTCTTGACTGCTTTCTTTGTTAAGCCACAACAGTTAATAAAGCCATTTTTGAATATGATATTTTTGTATCTAATTTTTATCCTTTTGCTGTGTCTTCATTACAACGTTAACAACAATAAGATTACTCAAAATTAGTCAAAGTTGCAACAATTCAAATTCTTAAATAGATAAATTACATTTATTCAGTTTTTTAAAATAAGATTTCTTTACTTTTATATATCCCAAGTTACCACTTCATCATTCTGATAAATAAGGTTAAAAAAAATTTAATTCACTGAACTCGAAGTAAATTTAGTGATGGGAAAATTCTTGTTCTTCTGAACGAAACTGCTGCATATAATAATGACTACTGGCGTCCAAGTTTTTTATTTTTTTAAAACTGTTCTTGGTATCAGTCTGATATTTTGGTTTACTAGTGTTTGTGCTGCTGCCGCTTATATAGAATAATCTATATTATAAAAGAAAGGCTGATTCTTTGTCTGCGTGTGACTTTGCAAGCGCGTAGTCAATGTGATTTTATTCCAATATAGAACGTAATTAGTGGGGTTATTAGGAGCACAAGAAAAGAAAGGCTCTTACTCGGTGTAAAATAGAAGAGAATTTATTCATTTTAGTATATGCACCGCTACTAGTTCGGTTTACGTAAGGTTTAAAATGATTTTTTAAATGAAAAAAATTTCTTGAAACTTCCATTTTAACTTTAATTGAAAGCTAAAGGATTTAAAATTTATTATTTCCAGTAAGCAAAATACTCTGGTGTATTTCAAAAAGTAATTATATTGAACGGAATCGATTTTTTTCGGTAAAATCGATATAAATCGGCAATTTTGACACATTTGTAAACAAAAGTTAATTCGCGGTTTTAAAACTTGCAAAAATAAAATATATATTTCTGAATGGTTATTTGAGGAAAATTAGCAAACTTAATCTGCTGTGAAACAAATACTACTTACTTATAGCATAAAATGTCGTATACAAGCATTTCTCAACCACGGTGTCTTGTTTTTCTGACATGTTAATAAATTTATTGACAACCGATTAACCGCCGAACATGTTCATAGTTAAGTATGGTGGAGTAGACGATAAATTTTATAATGGGAGACAACCCTTAAAATACATGCCCTTTTAATGATAGATCTATCGGTTTGTACACCAATACTTTAGAAATTCTGTACGTATATACATATACAAAAACAAATTGAAATTCCTTTAAAAATATTTGATTAGTAAATATAGTTTTACTTAATAACAATACTTCCTAAGAGTTATCACATTGACACTGAATTTTAAAAGATTTAAAATCTTTATAAACTATTCAATTTAAAATTGTAAAAAATGAAAACAAGTCTTGTAAAAATTAATTTTTTATCGAATTTTTTTTTCTTCAGACAATATTGTGTTTAATATATATTATTCATAAAACAATTAAAAGCTTCTCTAATTAAATAATGTTTTGGTTTTATTGCGTTTTTTATTTTTCGATTCATAACAGACTTTCGGTAAGACGGGGCCCGATTTTGGAAAAAAAAAATCGGTGATTTAAATTCTTCAAAGAATTTTACTTTTTTTAAAAAATAATATAGTCACTAAAAATTATCACGTTAAATTTCTCAAGTTTTCATAAAATTAACACATAAAAAAAATACATTTTCCAAGATTTTGTAATAAAAATATTAAAAAATAATTAAAATCTGCTAAAAACGCTTTCTGATTGGCTAATAAACAAAAAAAATCATAATTTCATATGTTCTCAACTACGTACGCATCATATCAGTTTAGTGTGTATCCTAAGCAGATACAAAATTTGCGCCAAATTTCTTGGAGCCTCCTACGTGACATGAAACATAATACGAAACATCATTCGACTTCGACAGAGAGTTTTACGAATTTTCTCAGCTCGACATACGAATCCATGTCATATTTTACCAGGCTTAAAGTTAAATTTACACACATTTCCACAGCTTGCGAAGTATTCTCACTCAACTATATAAACTCAACAGAAAACATCAAGTGACACATTCAATCAAAGAGAGACAACTTCATACACAGAACAGTAAGTCGAGTACAATATTACAAAAATCAACACCAAAAACAAACTGTTTAATTTTCCTACAAACACAAAATGCCTTATCAAACTTACCCATTTTTATGCACACAATTTCTCAACTCTTAATCTTTCATATAATAATATCTTCATATCTGGACAACAGGAAAAGGGTTAACTTTTGGGTAACAGGAATGTGCGGACTTTTTTTCCTAATCAATTCATCCCAGACAAGGCGATAAATGCCATTAAAACGCATTGTCTGGGAGTGAAAGAAAATGAAGATTTAGATTTTAGAAGGAACTGGAAACCCAACAGGCGTTTTGAAGTCATTTTTATGAGGACAGCTTCTATATTTAAACATATTTTTAAATGTTTGTCCATAGATTTGAAATTTGATAATCTTGCCACAGCAAAGCGTCGGGATACCAAAATAGTTAACATTAAAAAGTGAAAAAAAAAAAAACGAGACAATTGTTACACGATAAGTCTTCCATATGTTCAGACAAGCCAGCATGCGCTAAGTGGTCACATGGTTATTGTCACTAAAAACACCAAAAGTGAATGTTTTGAAATTGTTAGCAGATTTTGTTCTGAAACAAGGCGCGCATAGACGGTTTGTAAAGACTTTCTTACTACTGGAATCGTTGCCTTTTAACTTGGTCTTTTGCCCATTGGTTCATGATACATTGCTCTGTTTTTGTTTTTATATTTAAATTCAATTAAAAATCACACATAAAGAAAATTTACTTTTTAAAAATTTTCTCTTTGATGTTAGCTTGCATCAACAATGGCTGGGAGCGGAGACAAGGAGTATATGGATGACTTAGACGAATACAATATAAACCAGGAAAAATTTGTCCATTCAAGTCACAGTGGTAAGGGCCGGTCGAAAAAAGAAGCTGGTCAGCATACCAACCATGCAGACCCCGGGGGTCACACCAGAAAAGCCGTCGTTAAACTTGTTAACAACAGCCACAAACCGCAACAAAGTGGGCCGGCTACCAAAGGGCCTGACTCAGCGAAAAAATGAAACGAAGGTGACTAAAAAAAAAACTAAAAAAAAAAACTCACTATTTTGGGATTTTATTCTTGTTCTCAAATTTAAGTACTCGTTTCTAATAATAATACGACATTTAAATAAAATTTGTTTACGTTGAGCTTTTAATGAATCTGTCGTAAAATTTGTTTATTGGGCTTTTTATTTCGTCTTAAAAGTGAATAAAAAAATATGCTTCTTTCAAGAGATGACGGGAAAAAAAAACAATGAATTAAGAAGACTGGAAGTTCTAATAAAATTGCCTGGTTGTGCTTGCTTAGTTGATTTTTTTCTCCACAAATTTTCAGTGTTCGATCATGGGTAAGAATAGGCAGGATTTGGAACATTTATTTATTTTATTGGGCGTTAGGTCATTTTAAGTTTTTAACCTTCGTTAGGGCTAAAAACTAACACGTGTCTCAGTGAGGAGCTAGTTAGTAGTATTCTCAGAGTGCGCCACATTTGTAGTTTCATGCCAGCCTTAGGAAAAAATGCTATTCAATTCATTATGATTATTTTCTTGAGTATTTTTCTTTCTGTAAAAAATTAATTCAATTTTATTTTCATGTCAATACCGCATATAGCCGTGTGATTTAAAAAAATCCTTACTAACCATAATTTCCAACTGTTTGCGACAAATCAAAACAAAATACTTAGTGAATGAAAGTCTTCTAGACTAGTGAAGCTTTCCTAAAGTGTTATTTCATTTAAATTTTTAAATAGTAAAAGAAGGTAAAACCAAAACTATTGATCAGACGAAATATGAAGACAACTTGTTTAATGTTTACTTACTGTTGTTTTGTGACAACACAGTTACAATTGAAATGCAAAATAAGAATCGACAGTACTATAAGTTAAATAAATAAATTACAAATTTAAACTGCTGCAAACCTTGTATTTATTTATTTATTTTTTCCTACAAGTTCTACATACAAACAAAAAGATTTTTTTTACTTAATGCCAATCCCACGGATAATTTGAAAAGTAAAAAAAAGTGTTCGAAAGATTTATTTATTTTTTAATTTTTTTTACTTTACTTTTCTCTCATTTACAGAACACATAAAAAATATTATCAATCAATCCAGTAGAGATGAACCACCACTAAAGATTTTTCTCTTTTCTGCTAATAAATTTAAAAAAAAATTAACTTCTTCAAAAATGAATACAGTACTTTATTCAAATTTATTATGTTTTTTTTTGCTTTTAAAATCGTTCAAATTCTCAACCAGCAAGAGAAAGGTGTTTACTACGGAATTAAATTAGATTGAAACCACTTTTCGATTTGGTCGTTTCTCTCTTTGTGTTGGTTGCTCATGTGGAAAAAAAACAAAACAAAAAAAAAAAACACAATTGCCGTGTTGTTTTTTTTTTTTTTTTTAGTTAACTAATTAATGAGGGACGAGTAAGTCATTGTTTTGTTTGTTTGTTGTAGAAGTTTCGGAAGAATTTTTATTTTTTCATACCAGTTTCAAATTTCATTGTTTTACATATGCTCTTGTCAGTCCCCCGTTATTTTTGTTGCGTGTGTGTTAAAGTAAATTTGAGAATTATTTTCTTTTCTTCTTGAGAGTAGACAAAAGAACTGGGTCGAATTGCTACTACTTTCTTTTGGTAATTTTTCTCACCTTCATTTTCTTGAGAAAAAAATTTCAAAATGTCCGATACATCACGTAAACACAGTCCTTTCAATATTTATTTTTTCAGTCAGTTTATGTATGAACATGCACATTGCAAAAGTTGAACACATTTGTTTTTACTTTTAAAAAGAACGATTTTTGAAAACTGCAGTATTTCTATTTGTTTTTAATGTCCAGGAGAGGTGAACTAATATCGCTCTCTCAAGTGCAAGTCTCAATAGATTCCTTTTAATTTTTTTTTCTTCATTGCAGTGGTTTCTTGTTTCTTTCTCAAAAGTTTTGAATTTAAAATCACAAAATAATTGTATAGGTATTTTACTTGTATGATAGAAAAGATCAGTCTCTTTTTCTGTTTGCTGTATCCCCCACCATAAACCTAAAGATGCAAGTAAAATACATCTTTACCCCTTTTAAAAAGCAATAAAGAGAATTCATTGTTAAACATTTAAATCTTATTAAAAAATATATTCTCACACCTTTGGAGAATCCCTGCCTGATTGACCATGTCTTCATTGTAGCCGTACTCATCACACTTAGGCTCCGCTAGCTGTTGAGTGATGGAGAAGAAATGGATTTATAGCTTTCATAAGGCTATTTGTGCATAAGTAAATATAAAGAACTCGACCAGAATTCGAACTTTGCTCTCTAATTTCTCAATCGAGGCCATTGTCCACTATACCACCATGCCTTCAATTAATTAAAGAAAGCAGTAAATGCTTTCCTTTTGGGCTTTTAATTGTTCTTACATAATTTTATCTAATTTGATGCACAATAATTGTCAGATTGACTGATACCTGCTGTTTTTAAGTGGTTACTCATCTAAGTACTGAGCACTGGCATCATTGTTTAACTTCTAGTCGGAAGTTCTGCTCAGTCAACTTCTCCAGATATGCAAGAGGATGCTTCCCTGACTATGACAATCTTAATAGCTTCAAATCCAGGATTAGCTGTTATCTATCCTAAATATACTTATAATATGCATTTCCTGCTTCCTCCTTCTACCTCCCTTACAACACTTACTTTGAGTGGCTCTTGGACCTTCTATTGAATAAACTAAAATTTAAAAAAAAACAAAAGAAAAAAAAAATAGTTCTTTCAGCATTACTTAACTGTAAGCCTGTGTGTGCCAAGTCAGTGCAGGTAAAAGTCACAAAGCATTCACATTATTTACATTTAAAAAATTTCTTTGCAAAAATCATTCTTTACAAGCGATATTTAAAATTACTGAAGAGATTCTTACTATTCAGATATTAGGTCCACAAAATGCTTTAAATTCTGAACCAGTTATTTAATGGAGGTGGTAAAAAAACTTATCTATCTATATAAAATTCTCATCCCAACCAGCCATATCAAAGACAAATTAGCATCATTTGAACCCTATCTTCTTCCTTATTGCTGTTTCTTTTTGCAAAAATTATTGAAATTATGTTATTGTTTTTTTCTTTTCTGAAAACTCATCACGGACCAAAAGTATTGCCTGAGGAGGACCTCCCACTCCTCCCCCGATAACTACATCACTGGAAAATTTATGTACACTAAATTTGTGCCTTGGCTCTTACAACATCAATGAATGTCAAAAATTTAAAGTGAAGCATTTCTGTAACTTGTGTTTTTAATGTAAAATCGCAACCAGTGTTGTATTTCTTCCTTGCCTATATATATATATATATATATATATATATATATATATATATATATATATATATATATATTTTTATTAAAACAAGATGTGTTTAATTTTGCTTTGCATAAAAATGCCAGATTCAATTTATGGAGAAACTGTCAATATTTTCGTTTGAATTCTCTCTACTATTCCAATCATTTAAATGTTTAAATGTTATTAGTTCATGTTTTCATTAGCATCATCCAGGCATTTTTAGGAATGGTATTCTAACTTAAATATAGAGTCCAAGTGACATCTTATGTAAAACTGTTTGTAACTATGTGTAAGAGATGTTTTCTTTTTCTCATATTCTTTCACACTCAGTAACCCCCCCCCGCATCTTAGTGGTTTTATTTGCCTTGCTTGGAGGTAAATGGTTAAAAATAAAATAAGATTTAAATTTTCAAAAAATTAGTCTGTTAACTAATAAATAAAACTTGACAATGCCTGAGAAGATATTAAATTTTTAAAACAAATGCCTTCTCCTGTGGTGAAAGATTTTGTTTAATGTAAGATGTTTATTTTGATATATATATATTTTAAACAGTGATGTATAGTATTTTAACATTATCTACTAATATTGTCTTATGTTGATAGTTATATTTTAGTTGTTTGTGATCAATGTGCATGAATTGCACTAACCTTTTGATATGTTGTATGTTAAGCTACAGAAGTATGTGGTGGTTGTATGAACAATGTAAGAATTTAATGTCTTTTCTATGTTGGAGATTCAATCTTACGAGGTCACGAACATTGTTTTAAGAAAAGGTGATTACTGAGGTTATTATTAACTTAGATATTTTAATTTTTTTGTAATAAATGATAAATCTTGGGTTCTTATTACAATTATTAAGTGATACGTACCTGCAAATTACATTTGAATGTTTTTTTTATAGTAATATATATTTGGTTACGACAGAATAAATTAAGCATATTTTTTTTATTAACATGGTTTTTGAAACTTATTAAATTTTTTTTTTATGTTACTCACTTCTTTTATAAAGTGTGTGTGAATAAGAAATTAGTTTAGTTTGATTTGGTTGATCACACATTGTGTGTGTGTGTATGTGTGTGTGACATGTAATTAAATCCACAAGCATTTACTGTGTGAATGTTTGTTCTTTGTAGACATGATTCATTTAAGTTCAAAGTCTTTATAAACAGATCTTGTCCGAGACTTTGATACTATTATCTGGCAAATCCATTTTTGTTTGTGAAATCTGCAATACTGGAGGATATAAATATCTACAATCAATATTTCTGTCGTAAAACTGAATTGTTTTCTTACAATTTGATAAATTCAATGGTTTTTGATATAATCATTTTGCACCATTATACATTGTTTTTATTATAATTTTGTATTTAACAGATTAATCCACATAAAATAAAAACACCAAAAACATTTGAATTCTAGCCTGATAGGGGTGGAAAGACAGAAAAACTGTATATACTCACGGGTAGGTCACCCCACTACTTTATTGCTTAATAATTGATGACTTGCAGATAGGTCGCACTAGTTACACAACCCCTTTTAAATGTAAAAATTATCAGATATCTACCTTTTATTTCAAAACTTACAATTATTAATACACTTTTGCAGATCAATTTCCATGTTCTTCTGCATAATTTAGTACTTTTAATTTAAAACCTGCTTCATAACTTTCTTTTACTTATGATTAGGGTTTGCAACAATTAAAATTATAAACTATAAATTTGACTACCAACTATATTGCTACACAATGCAGAATAGTGCAAACGTTTTAGATACTAGATTCATGCACTTTATTATTTGTAAATAACACTTAAGAATGTCTTTTAATGTTATATGAAACATCCATTAAAGAAAATTTCATTTCTTTAAGTCATATTTTCCAACGTATTTTTGACAAAATATATATTGCAGAATGAATCGTGGGACAATTTTTTCTTTGTCAATAAACATCTACATGTGGTTCCTGAACTTTTGTATGCATGTTCAAGGTTTCTATATCAGTCTAGGGTGAGGGCCCTGACTGAACGGTGACTGATGGATCAATGAATATTTTATAATTTATTGTGATGGATATGTAAATCTAGCAGCAAGAGTTAAGTTTAAAGCAGTGAGTTAGTATGATAGATAAATTGTTCCTATACGGAGAAAAACCACAGCTTTAGTGTTTTATGTGTATCATTTTCGATTTCTCAGAAATCATGATGACAAGGTGGGGGTTGTTTTACATTTATGTCAAGCAGATAGGTCGTACCCCTATTTTATGAAATTTTTGGTAAAAAAGTGCAACCTATCCACGAGTATATACAGTAAAATATAAATAAAAAAATATAGACCAAAACTTGTGCCCCAATCTATTTGAGGTACATTTTGAATATTCTTTCAAGAATTGGAAGATTTCTACAATCAACTCTTCCGTCTGACTAGGAGAAAGGAAGCAAAAAGCCTATTACTTTTTGTACCTTACTGTAGTGTCCCACCTTGTTAGGCCATGTCTCATAAGACCAAGATTTAAAGGGTGAGTGTTTGTATTGCACCTACTATACTCTTTTAAACCACACAAACAGGCTTGAGAACTCTTGCTGGAAGGCTTACAATATTCATGGAAAACCTTTTGAAATCTTCATTCTCCTACAAAGAATGTCAGCAAAGTGTCCAGGTTATTGTCAACAGGGCCATGTCCAGGATGCCACAGTTAAATAAAAAAACAACTCTGCAAATATCACACTAATCACTGCCAAAACTTAAAATGGATAGCTGTGGGATTTATTAGAGTTAGTGAGTGACAGGCTCTTAAATAATGCATATTATCAGTATTTTATCAATTTTTAGAAATATTAAAAGCCTTTTTTTAATTGTATATTTCAGTGTTTTCATATATCATGCTTTTGTTTTAAAAAGATATTAAATAACTTGTGAATTAATATTGAAAAAGGCTTGTTTTCGAGCCCAGTGATTATTACATGATTTATAAATACAATGGCTACTATTACTCTTTTTCATGTTTGCTCATTGCGTTTTTTTCATTTTCTAGAAATCATCATCTTTATAAAATTCCAGTTTTACATTATTTTCTGCCAAGAAAAAAAAACTGCAAATTTTTGATATTGGCATAATAAATTAAAGTACTATCAAATTTGAAAAAGTATAAACATTTAGCAAAATATTCAAACAAGCTTATTGTTACACTTAATCAGGCAAGATTACCATGATTACTTTTGTAGTTTTTCCTGTGTAACGTTAGACAAAAAAAAGAAATTTATTTTGATAATGAAACTTGGGTAATGTCTTCAAATTGATGTCCATTATCTTAATCTAGTTAATGTCAAATAGAAGTAGAAAAAAAACTATTTTTTTTATATTTGTAGTTTTCCTAAGTGCCTCTTTCAAATGATATATTTTAAGTGACTTAAATGATAGGAATTGAAAATACTTATTCTGAGAATGTAAAATACTTTAAAGGGATCTTTGAGCTTGGAAATTACCCGATTACTAATCAGTTATAAATCACATTACCCCCCAAAATAGCTTAATGTGAAACATTGACAAGTCTCAAATAGATAAACGTTTTTAAATCTCATTTAGAGTATAAATCTGATTTGAAAACTTCCTGATATGGAATTAACTTTATAAACTGAATATTACAGAGTTGAGTTCTTCTAATTAAATTATTTTGTTTAATCCTCATTAAACTGCAGTCTACTTGTAATCTTGTTAACTAATTGCCAAGTTATTTCTATACTTTTCCAATATTAGCCATATTAATATAGCCAGTCCTTGCATGATTATATCAGCTGTAAGATCAGATGAATGAGAAACTAGTCTGCTTCAAAGAAACCAAATCCTTAAATATCAATTTAAGGATTTGGTTCTTTAGGATTTATTTTCTTGTGACATTGCTAAGAAGGAATTAAGTTAAAATAATCTTGTGAATTTTTGTCTGCCTTTATTATCTTGTAATGATCAAATTAAGATATTTTCCCTTTTAATTCATTCTCAAAGCAGTTAAAATACACACACATCATTCTGAGCACTTTCAGTTTCATAAGCTATTAATCAAATTTATGTCTATAAATATAGTTTCTTTTCTTGTCACCTTTTCACATGTCAAGTGTAGCGTCAGTTTTTTTTTCTCAAATATTGTCTTGTCAGTTTGTAGTACCTTCTTTTCTATTTCTTCTCATGATCATACAAAGGGTGCTGACAAGTTCTTGGTCTGTTCCACTTTCCAAAATATGACCATTGATTTTTGTAGGACCAGACCACCTTTCAGTGCTTGTTGATGCTAAATTTCATTCCATCTAACTTGGAATTCAAACAATAAATGAATATTATCTTTTTTTTTCTGTAGCAATTTACTTTGGGTAAAATTTCATATAAGAAATCTTCACTAGAGAGGATTTTTATGGCTTAACTTACTCAACCTGAAAAATAATTTAAGTCTGATCTCGTAAGTACATTCAACCCTATTGGTTTTCTTTTTTTTTATTTTTTATTCCTTACCAAATTATAAATACCATAATAGTAATAATCCAGATATTAGCCATGTTTATTTCTAAGTAATTTCTGTTTTTTTTCATTTCATTTTATCTTTTTAAATCTAATCATAATCTATTTAAAATGTTGTACAAACTTTTTTTTCCTTCTTTCAGCTGCTTTTGATTCTCTGTGGTGATAAAATGAAAAGAATCAATATGGTATTTTTGTCCTATCAGCCACCCTTGATCTTCACGCAAATTACCATCAAACTATCCAAAGCTTATTCTTTTGATTATTGCAGATGAAGAAAACTTTGTCTAACATTGTTGAAATACATTCTGTTACAATTCAAATACAAACAATTTTTTGTTTTCTTTTCCTGCATTGCACTTAATTTTTTTCTTTTTCTATTGTGTAGAATATTCTTTATATCATTTTAACTATGAATACCTGTTACAAAAATCCACCAATCAAAACTGAATATAATTTCATTGGAAGGGACACAAATCAAAGTTCAAATATAACAATTTTGAGAGTGGAAAAACCTGAGTAATTTTTAAAATTTGAAAAAAAAAAAAAAAAAAAAAAAAAAAAAAAAAAAAAAAAATAGCTGGTTAAATTTTTTTTCTCTCACAATAGCTATCTCCACCTATCAGATTGCACACTAACATGAGATATCTTACTCCCCAAAAATCAGCTTTGATTAGCCATATATAATACTGTTAAATCGAGACCTGACCATTTATGTATCTTGTCACCATCATTTTGGTTCCTTACCTCTACTTCTTTTGCTATTCAGCAGATTTGGGAGAGACTTTATTTAGTATATTTTATGTGACAACCTGATGGATATAATAGCTTAGTCATCACAAGAGGCTCTTCAGATTTAACAAAGTTACTGTAAGAAAAAAATAAAATGCATTGTGCTTCATGACTCCAAGAATGAAATGGAAATTTCTGCTTACTTTCAACTGTACTTTTTCAACACAAATGAAACTACAGATAAGAGATATATTTTAATTTGTCATTATGGTTTTTCAGATTTGCAATAAAAATTAAAGTAAAATAGATAAAAAAAAGTAATGATTAAGATCCTGAATAAATGTTGCAAAGTGATTTATTGATGGTGATTAGTATTTATATTCTCATTATTGTTGATTTTTTAATGACAATATTCTAGGTTGAATAACCTAGTTGTTTAGCAAAAATAGTTTCCAGTGAGATAATTGTGATTTCTAAAAATTATAACCATTTCAAGAGTTGTTTAGACAGTTAAATTAATTTATTTTTGAACTACAAAGTCCTATTCTACATCAGTATAGAAAGGGTAGATTCTTTTCTTTTTTGGATTTGCTTACCTGAAGAAAGTTGTTGAATCAATTGGCTGGCATATTGTGGAAACAACAAAAGCAACAGAAAGAATAAGTTTAATATTCTGATCACCTCTTAAAAAAAAAAAACACAGAATCTTATTTGGCTAACATCTAAACTAATTTAAGCTAATAGAAGCTTAAATGTTAATCTATAGTCATATTGCCACCTCTGTTAATTTTTCACACCATATTTTTTTAACCTAGTAGTAGTAGTAATCTTTATTTCTTTGATGAGTTGCTAGACTGAACAACTGAAATTTCAGTATTGCTAAATTTTGAATGTGGTGGTTTGGAACTTTTGGGGTTACTTTTAGAATAATCTGGGCTAACTGAGCTAACCTAGACAAATAATGAAAAGAAACTAAATTTAAAATTTAGTGGCTTTCAAATGTAGTCTAGTTTGCTACTAGTAACCAAATTTTGGCAACTCACCTATCTGGTGAGTTTCAGAAGACATTTCAATAAAACCCTTTATTTCTCATTCATTGTTTTATCCTCATTTTTTTTTGGTATCCAAGTAGTAGCCTTTTATATTTTATATGCATAGTAAGCTTTCCTGTTAAATTCTGCAAGTCACTGTTTGCTTTTTTTTGTAGGCAAAACATCTGATAAATGTACTAGTCCAAATTTGTAGAATAATTATATAATAATATTTTATAAACTAATAAATCTGCCACCACTTCCACTAAAAAAATGTAGAAAATGAGCTGTAAATGTATAGCTTGTGACAATAAAACTTATGAAAGTAAAGTTGTTAATTGTTGAAAATGAGTATTGTACAGTATACAAATTTATTTGGGATTGACAATTTGCTTTTCATTACAATAAAATGGTTCTGAATTGACTCATAAGTAATTTTTGTTTTTGGGAACCAATTGTAATGACGAATGTATAATCTTTAGTAATCATACAAAGATTATTTGCTTCAACTAAAAAAAAATAAAATCCAAGCTATGTCTAAATATTAAGTATAATTAAAAAATTATTAACTACATTGTTACATAAATAAAAAAAAATTAATAACTACATAAATCTTTGTAAACATCTTACAATATGTCATAAAACATTTCCTTTATTAACAAAGAAAATGATTTGGCACATTTAAAAATTTGCAAATTATAATTGATTAACCAATGGTTTTTATCTACTCTGGGCACCAAGCCCAAGAGTTCCTACTTTTTGTTATAGTGCAGAAATATTTGGCTTAGTGTCCCACCAGTAAAGAATAAGAATTCCAGGTCATTAAAGCAGAAAACAAAGACATATAGCACATGAGTTTATTTTCCATAAAATTTCCCCACAGATTTTCATATTTGAGAACCCTCAAGATTAGTTTCAGAACAACACGCGGCGATGGCAATGGTTGATAGAAAACTTAGAAAATGGGTGAAGAGAATAAAGAAATGGAATAAAACAAAACATCTAAATAAAAAGAAGCACTCACACCATATATATATATATATATATATATATATATATATATATATATATATATATATATACTTTGAAATATATATTTATATATACACAAACAGATATACACATATCTATATAAATATATATTTAGCATATATCTATACATATGCACACACACCTATGTATATGTGTGTATATAAGACAGACAGATACACATGTACATATACAAAACTATATAAATAGATGTGATGTTATATATTTACACAGTAATATATATGTAGCTTTAATATTTTTTTTTAGTCATTTTGATAAGAAACCTTGTCTCTTATTTTCTCAACCAGTGTTCCCATGAAATTAATGTGACAATATTGATGGTGTATAGCTAACTTTTGCCAGAATCAATAATAAATTCTATATGGCTAATAGTTGGCAGTACCAACAAAATGTACAATTACATCTCAAAACAGCAAGTAAGGTTAGAGTAATAGACTGACAATTTTGACAGATGTGTACTGTTATATGCTGACAGTATTAATTTTAATGTCTAGGTATACATAACAATGTTGACAGCATCTTTGATACTGTGGAGCCAAATGTTGATAGTGCCAAGTATTGATTGTATTTACATGCACATATATGTAGTATTAATTGTACAGTCAAGTGTTCATGCTGCCAACTATAGCATATGGTTGGCTGTTGAATATGTTGATTAACAATGAGATTGTACAGTTGAGTATTGACAGAGTCAATTTATAACCAATGTAGAGAATTTCAGCAGTTGTAATTATAATATTAGTAGCAAAAAGTTCACTTGTTGCAACTGTATATCTACAAAGCAGAACCAATTAATTCACCTATGTTGAACAGAGCACAAAGATATGCAGTAACCATAATGAGAGGAATTACAAAGAGACAGGAAAGATGGCATCAGATGTTGTAATCAAACACTGAAGTCTTGATGACATTGATGGGGAAAATTACTTCTCTACACAGTACAACTAAAATAAACAGTTAAAATGATTTTGATCATATGAATAATGTTTTTAATAGGTCAACAAAACCTTGGAAAAGAACAATGTTATCATAATTTGGAGGTGTTGTCAAGAATGTGGGGAACATTTTAAACCTGGATATTGATTAATGGATAATTTTTAAAGTGAATAAATAAAATGGATGGAAGTGATTTGAAATTTGAAAAATTTTTCTGGCCAGATTGCTTCATTTTTAAAAAAAAAAATCTAAAATAGAAACACATAAGTAAAGGCATAGAAGCCTTTATCCAATTTTATGTACAACTGATGTAAATAGGAGAAGATGAATGGTATTTTGATATGAAATCAAAAGTCAAATAAGGATGAATCAAAGATCAGTTCAACAAGACATCAATTACCATCATACCACTTGCCCTGATTGAGAGACAAAAATCCACTTGCTTTTTTAACATGCCTAAAATGAAATGCATTCCTTCAAAAGTCCAGAGATTATGCATATACAGATGCACAATTGCATTCACAGCTTTGGTTTTTATTCTTCACACCAACCTGTAAGTTTTTATTTTCATCTTCAAGGGGAATCTGAATAGAAAAAAATTACTTATAATCTCACATAAAAAATTCTCTTGGAGTTGGGTGGGGGTCCTGATTGCAAAACACATTTGTAGCATAAAATAGACAAAATTTCATTTTTTCTGGGAAAGAGTTGGGAATCTGTAAAGAGAAAGTAAATGCCTATACTTGGCACGAGTTTCTACAATAACTGACTGTTACAAGATGCCCAAACACATTTACACCAGATATTTTTGAAGCATTACTGATTATTAGACAATGTATAACCGATTGAAATGCTTATTAAAAGCCTATCCTTTATCTTCTCACAAGTTTTAATTACAAGGCAACATTCAAGATGTTAGACATTTTAAAACTTGGAAATACATTTTCTCTTTAATTCCACACTATCAGTAGTATAGGTAGCTACATTTTGAAAGAAATGGATGAAATGATTTGTGTCAGAATCAGAGCAAAAGAACAGAATATATTTTGGAATCATTAACAGAAGTGTGTGTCTATATGTGCATGCGTGTTTCTTTTTAGCTGTGATGACTGAGTAGTATTTTAAGCCAAGAAAGACAATTTTAAAACAGTAGACTGTAAAACTTTCATAAGTAACCAGAGTGTCAAATTTCAAATGTTAAATTCAAGATATGAAACTCAGGAAGTAGCATTTCTTTTACTATTAAAAATTAGTAAGCCTGAGACATTGTGAAAATGAAAACAAGTGGAGAAACAGATTTTGCATCTTCCAAAAGGAGAACATTTTTAAAATTTCCTAAAAATATTTTATAATTGAGAAAGAACTGGCATCAGGGAAGGAGGAAGAGAGAAAAGTTAATTTTTTCAATATCTACAGAATTTAAATATCAAACTCATCAGTAGACATTAATTCAATTAGAACACAATCACTAACAACAAAACTAGAAAGATATATGCACACACACACACACACACCAGCAGATAACCCAATTACTGAAATGATTCTTAATTCCCTTGCCTACACCCATCCATAATACCATAAGCATGTCTCTCTCTCCTCACTTTTTCCTCTCTCTTTCTCATCTGTATGCACAGAGTATATGCATTATATCACTGCATGTCATTTCCCCAATAAAATTATATAATAATAATAAAGAATAGATAAATAAAATAAAAAAAGAAGAACACTTCAATACAATTAACAAGAAACATTAACAATGTATGGAAGGAAAGGGGCAACAATCCTGATGGTCAGAAATAGTGGACTCTGAAAAGGAATCTTAGAAGAAATTTGCAACTGTCTAGAAATTAGGAAAGATAAGCTGGGGGTGATGTTTGGGATGAGAATGTTTGTATTCTAGTCATTTGAACAAATGTTCACAGTCGATATTGGTCAAGAAATTTCAAAGCTTTTCAATTTGATGAAGAGGCATGAAATCAGTGACCAGCATAGCACAGTAACAACTGAGGAGATTTCTCTCAGCTGTTACTGCAAAAGGAACAGTGATGGCAGGTGCCATTTGTTGAATCAAGCTTCAGTGTCATCTCCTTCATGGCCTTTCAAACGGAGACGGGCAAAATCTTCAAAGATAAAGTCATCGTCTCTATCAGCAACCAAACCATCTCCACTGAAAAAAAGAAAAGAATTCAGTAGATTGTTAGGATTAAAATAAATAAATAAATCAAATGAAAAATATCAATGTGTAAAGATTTTCAATAAATTTCAATTGCTGCATAAATTCAAAATAAGAGTTGAGAAAACAAAAATAGGTTGAAAATTCACTTTGTGTCAAGTTGTATAAGGTTGGTATCAATTGGCGCATCTGGATTCTCCTGTGCCACACTGGCTGGCCGTGAGGGTGGAGGCGTTTCTGGTGGCTTTGGGTGTGTCAAAGTAAATGGCAGCTCCACTGACAAATCACTGGAATGAATAAAAGTAGATTATACAAAAAAACAAAAGGCTTTTTTTAAATAATTGGATAGGGGGAAGTTACAAAATCTTATTATGACTTGGTAAATTTTACAAGTATATATAAATATACACGAATATATTAAAGTAAAGCAGGGAGAACAATGAGGAAAATAATATTACCAAGTGGTGAGTCGAAAAATATAACAAAATAAAAAAAACAGTTATTGCTCCTCACTCTTCAGAGCTCAATCAAAAACAAAATATATATGTACATAGCAACTAAAAAAACAAAGTGGTATTTCAATACTTGAGAATCAGCAGTACAAATCACAGGCAAATTACATTTAAACACAGCAACATTACAAAGGGATGGTTAATTAGACTTACTATACTTTCAAATGGTAATCCGAATGTGCTTTGCTGACTACTTTGAAAAACTTTTTTCTTTTTGATACTCTTGGTCAAGTTCTGATGATTATCAATAAATTGACATTAGTTGATTTAACATAGATTTGATCAATATGATATTGTTGTCCAACAGATTATAATTTCACTGACCTTTTTTTTTATTTTTATTGCAAGTTGGCAAGGTTGACATTTTATATATATATGAAAAACTAGAGTAACAGAATTATATACAAAATCAATATTATGATTTATTTCCTTTTTACATTCAGTTATAGTTAATGGCATTTGTTCAAGTATCAGTAATAGCTTGAAGTTCCAATCATTGGTTTTTTTAATCATTTTAGGTAACATTTTTCATGAGCATTTATTTTGGAATGAAAGTCAATTATGAAATAGCAAATATGAAGTACACATCTGCTTGAAATCATATTTGATTTTGAATGTTAACATTTTTCAAATCTTTTCTTCTAATTTACAATCCTCATGAAAAGAGTAGTTGAAATGCTCAGTTTAAAAGTAGACTTATAAAAAAAAGATAAAAGAGCCACCAATTTAAATGAATATCTTAAAAAAAAAATAAATAAATAAGAAGATACTGCATGGCTGAGTGTATATTTGTTGGAATAAGTTTTTGACTCATAAAATCTGGAGCATCACATGCAGTCAGAAACAAATTCGCCTGCAATGGATTTGAAGAAACTAAAGATGGCATAGCATAACGAAAAATTATAGTCAATTTACCCAAATCCAAATCCAAGAATTAGTTTGACCTTTACTTTGTAAGAGACCACAATGCCCAAATTCTCCTTTGGGTTGCTTTCTGCTAGACTGCAAATAGAAAGATGAAAGAAACATGAGAAATACTGTCTCATCAAGAGTTCAATATTTTAATACAAAAAGGGTAATCTTGTGGCAATGTCTGAAAATGGAAAATTGGACAGATGAAGGTAGCACAAAAATTTAAATGCCCCATTTGGTTATCTCCACTCATTATCTATTTTTTAAGTTAATGTATTTGTTATTTCAGTTTGCTAATTACAAATAAATATTAAAAAACACACACACACACACACAAAAAGCTCCAAACTCATGCAATTATATCAAGAGATACTTTCTTTAGATATACTTCATTTCAATTGAAAGATGCATTTCAAATGAATATGTATTCAGATATTCAGTCAACAAATTGAGGACAAAATTTGAATTATGATTGTAAGCAAGTATGTCAGACATAGCTGCATAGATTTGAATCAAGTTTCTAATAATCTGAATGTTAATGAAATGTGCCATAATTGTATATTTGCTTTAAATAGTAAACAGAATTTCAGTATTTTGACAGCAGTAAGTGTTAACATCCTTGTGAATTTAGTATGACTTCACTGCAATTTTTATTCAACTATTCCTTCCCCATAAGCAAAAGTGCCATATCAAAGTTAATTCAGTTAATCTTGCAACCTTTTCAAAGAATTGCAAGGTTTATGTATGTTTCATTTCCTGCATTTCACATTTTCAGCAGCCACTTACAGGAGAAAAAAGACCTTTCCTTTAAGCAAAGGTAAGAGAACATTTGAGAATGTAAACAGAACATTTTTGTTACTTTTACAAGCTGACAAATTAGAGAGTAAAGCTAACAAGTTATAGTACATAAACTAGTTAAGCACTAGTTCCTTTATACTAGGTACCTCCACTTTTTCACGGGAAAATAGTGTAATGGAAAAGGCCACAAACTTAATAGAAATAAAGTATTATCGTCAAAATGTTGATGTTATTATTAAGATGAAAGACCAAACTATTTTAATTATTTTTAAAAAATTTTTAATACTTTCTAAAACGTTTGAAATTTTATTTAAAACCTTGTTTTGTTTGCGGTGGCATAATAATAACATTGGTTTTTTTGCACTTTTTTTCTGTTGAAAATACATTGATTTGGAAATTCTTGTAAAAATTAAATAACTGTCTGATTTTAATGAAATTTTCAGAACTTATCCACAAATGTATGAAATTATTTTTTTAATTGTGTTTTTTTTTTTACATATGTTACCGTCCCACTTACTTAATTTCATGAAATTTCCCAAAAAAACCTATTTCCTGAATTACTTTTTATTTGTTAAAAGTAGGACTCCTTGGAGAATCTAAATCACCTAATCATTTTTTTAAAACTTGTACTATTCTAACTGAAAATCTGCTCTGAATTGAAAAATAATGAATGCAATAAAACAATGACATTATTTAATTAGAAAAACTTTTAATTGCTTTTGTAAATTAAGTTATATTAAAGACACTATTGTCTGAAGAAATAAAACTTTTCCGATGAATAATGAATTTTTCATTTTTTTTTTTTTTTTTTTTAATCAGAATAATTTATAATAGTTTAAAATCATGTAAAATTCTGTATTGGGCTATTTCCTGGATGTGATATAGTAATTAAGTGGAAACAAAATTTATGAATCCAAATTTGAAAAGATTAATAAACATAGTTATGCTATTCTATTTTTAAAATAATTTTTTATTTCTTATTTTTTTACTTAATTTGTTCCTTTTCATCTATGAAAGTCTAAACATAACATTATTATGAAATTCATGTGATCTAAGAGTTTTGTCTATTTACAGAGAAATTAATTTAAGAAAATCTTATAGTATTTCAAATTTTTTTTTATTTTTGCATAAAGCTTCTTTGAAAGGTAAATAAAAGTCAATAAATTATTGTGTGACACCAAGCTGTCCGCCTGTGGTCAACTCCCAGTCATGGCGTGAAGCTGTAAGGTTTCTTCTACCAGCGTTTTGGGTTTGACTCTTTGTCGCTGTCACCAGCCTGTGTCCTGGTTGTTTGGTGGTCATTGTTACTTGGCAAAATCCTCTGGTCAAGATACCAATATGTGACACTCAGCTGTCCAGGGTCGAATCCAGTGGTTGTGGCACCAGGGTCGAGTTCTGGTCGTCGATGTTAATGGCTTCACCAGTTGTACCGGTTCAATGCCAACTCTATTGTTCTCAAGTCTAACCTACCCACGTTATGACTTTGATCTTAGGTAGACGAGATCAATCAGACGTCGGGCTGTAGTGTAAGCTGAGTCCAAATTGAAGGTGGCATTGCACAAGTGCAAAGAAAAATAATAAAAGAAAAACCCAAGAGGTTGAAGTATGTTAAGAAATAACAATTTAACTTTATCCTTCTGTTATATACAGGAGCGTGTTTTTTTTCCCAGCCCGTTTCCTACAAAATGTGATGCTTCTATGTTTCAAGCAAGTTGATATCGTAAGTCAACTAATTTAGTTTTTAAGTGCTGGCTTAACTTTGTTCATCAGTATAACTTGCTATTGGTAGCATCGGCGAAGTTGGAGGTCATGGAATCTCTCGGTCAGCTTCTGTGAGGCAACACCCTGGTTCAAAACCAGCTCAACTCAATTCTAACTCCACTGCAACTTAACTCAACTCCAACTGCAACTTCTCAACTGAACGACCCATCGACAGTCGTTTATATGGGTACTGACCAAAACCCGGTGTGTGGGCCCGATGCGGCCTGGGGTTTTCGGTAATCTCTATTTCTAACAAGAAATCTCTTTGTTGTCAGGACAGGAAAATTGAATTGATTATTTCCCATTTTTGGAAAATTAACTACTTCCCATTTCGAGGGGGGGGTCTCCATTTTTCGTGAGGGAAGGTCGGAGGAGAGCTATCCTCTAGACTCTTTCTCTCTCACATTGATATCTCATACCAATCCCTTCAGTGGACATTAACATCTTCTCCGCTTTTCTCATCCATTCACCTCCGCCTATCACCATGCTACCATACGACCAATGATCTCTTGGCAGTGTGGGTGTGGCTAAGCTGGCCTCCTTAAAATTATAATCTAGAATTCTTTGTTTACAAAATTCTCCTTGCCAATTAAATTTTTTATCACATGTTCTCTTTTTCCTAGGCCACCAAAAAGTCACTTATCCAGCACACTTACCGTTTCATTAATCACTGTCAAAGTTTGCTATCTGGTTCTCTATGCCAAGTTAGCCTCATCATGGAATCCTTGACCTGTTAAGAAATTAAATTCCTTTTATCTCGTCAAATCTCAATTCTCCACTATTTTCTGGAGATTGCCAAAAGTTTACAATTGCCACATTGCCATTTGACGTCTTAGTGTCTGTTGGCAAAGTAAATAATAACAATCCTCTCACCTATATTGAGACAATGCCAAAATTTTATAATTGCCACATTGCTTCTCTTCGCCTGTATCCAAGAAAAAAAAAAAAAGTAAATGATATCTTGGAAAGATAATTAACATTAATTCTCACTGCCTGTCTCCAACTGAAAATTTTTAAGACCAACACATGTTCTGGCCGATAATTCCATACTTGGCCTTCTTTCTATCTCCCTTGGCGATAACTTGACAGGACAAGACCTCACATGTGGCTTCCTCCACAGGCTATTTTTGTAAATAAATTAAAATCTTTCTTTTAACGTTGATCAGTCTATCTTTCATTATAGCTCTTTCTTTTCACTTTAAGAATGTCTATTTTCTGTTTTAATTTCTATGGTTAATTAGTTAGCCAATTACCATAGCTAAATAGTGTCACATTAAATAATTGCAGAAAATATGTTCATTTGTAAAAATTACTAGGTAGTTAAAAAAAACAAAAAATGTGTACACTTAGATTTCTAAATTTTGTATCAACTCTAGCCACCCATATTAGCTGTCATTGCTTTGTCACTCAATCGGCCATCCATTATCACCTCAGATAAGCTATAATATGCAGAACCAATCATTAAATTTTTTATGCTATAAGTAATATTTATTTCAAATCAGATTAATTTAACTTTAAATTTTCTAATTTTACTCAAATAACATGTCAGAAATATATTTTTTGAAAGAATTTTAAAATCAATAAATTTTTTTTGTTTACAAATTTCTTAAAATTAAGAAAATTTTAAATCAAAATTAAATTTGACATTTCAATCTATACAATTTCTATCTGAAATATACCAGAATATTTTACTTACTGGAAATAATAAATTTAATCATTTAGCTTTCAATTAAAGCTAAAATGAAATCTTCAAGAACATTTTTTTCATTTTTAAAAATTCCTTTTAAAATTTAGATATTGAAAATTTATACCTACTTTATACTAATTTCTGCACTACACGTCACCACACCCAGCTGCCCTACCTCCCCATCTTGCCATTTGATTCTGACTTTTAAATTTCTTTCAAACACATTTCATTGGTCAACCAATCTGCATACAAAGCATAATAGAGTAACTTACATAGTTGATGAAGCTAGACAAGTATCTTCATGTTTGAGCTTTCCATCAAGGGCCAGACCCCTTTTGTCTCTATTGTTATCCAGCAGAGGGGTTAAATGGTACACCTTGCAGAAACCTGTTTGACTAGGTTGGATGGGAAATCCTTCCCTGTTTAAGAAAACAAAAAGTAACAGTCATCATTAATAAGAAGTGGACACTGAAGAGTAGAGAAAGACCATATTGGAAGGAATTTAAAATATTTTTGATGAATTAAAATCAGGAAACATTACTGAGAGACATTAGATATGTGAATTTGCTTTGTTGGATGGCAGGAGTTTAAAGTCAGTGCATAAAGCAATTAATCCTTTAATCATAGTGTAAAGAGTTTGATTCTCATTAGGTGTCCAATATTAGTGACATCAAACTTAGTAAGTACTATTTAAATAGACCTTCATTAGTCTGACCTTTAAAGTGGATTTTCTTGCAAACTGATTAACTAATGTAATAATGAATTTGATCTAAATTAGGTATCCGACTACTGTGACTTTGTGATGTACTAAGCTTAGTAAATGTTATAATCTTCCTTGAAAGTGTGTGTGTGTGTGTGTACTGATACAAAACAGCTTTCAAAATAAATATACACACTTTGTTATCCTATAATTTCATTTTTTTGGTTTGTTTATTACAATAATGAAAATTTGTATTTAGGCCTTATTGCAAATTAATTCCAGAAACAATCAAATATAAATAAAATATAAGCAGCCAAAAAGTTATATTATTTTACTGATCTTTTACAAGGTCTACTTCAATTCTATACTTCTGATATCTCCACCTGAACTATGAATTTTTATTCATTATTTTTTTTTTCCTCTCCCAAATAGGAGTAGATAGATTTACCTATCATGAACAGGAGTAGAGGTTTACCCATTGTTTTGTTTTGGATTGGGCTTCCGGTTCTTTCTAAAATCTACTTCCATACTATACTTTTAATATCTCTGAACTCTGAAATGTTACTCACTAATTAAGTCTTGAACACTTCAAGTTAGTCATTATCTTTTCTGCATAATTACAAGAACTTCTTGTCCTTTCTTATACTCATACAACACAACCAATACACAGTAACCCTCTACTTTGAGTTTCTCTTGGGCTTTGTATTGGGTGAACATTAGTTGGTAAGCAAAAGCATGAAAGGGGGATAAAAAAAAGAAAGAAAGGGAGATAAAAAGGGAACGCTTAATTATTTGTCAGTTATACAGCTGAATTAATAGATGCACATATCTAAGTGTTTGTATGACACAGAAAAGATTTTTACTTTTTTGTGTACATCTGTCTTAATGTGCCTGTAGCTGTTTGTGGGTGTCCTCATTTTTTCTGTAATTCAAGTTAATATTTCTATTTTTTCTTCTGAACAAGACATTTTCTTTTTACATAATTTGAGATATAAACAATTAGTTTTTGAATGGGTAAATTCAAAATAAAATCCATCAATATTTTAAGTAAAAAAAATATAAAAAATAACCCACAATGCTTTAAAACCAATTTTTGATTTCTGACACATCTGCATCAATTGCCTTTAGGCAACAAAAGAGCCATTAACACAAAAATAAATATTTTGAAAAAAAGGTTGTATTTGCATTTATAGTCAAATTTCTATTTAGATAAAAAAATATTCACCAACATGTCAGTCTAAAAAAAAAAAAAAGGAAAAAAAAAAATTAAACATTTTCAAAAAATAAAAATGTGTAATTTCTCATCTTCCTAATTTTCATAACCTCATTTTGGTTCATTTCTTTTATAGAAATGTTGACAACATTGTGTGTGCATATGAGCATTAGTTACTTGCACCTACATAATTAGCAAGATGTCTCTGTGTTGCTGCAGATAACATTGTTTCTATGATCCTTGCAGATAAATATATTTAAGTTGGATCTGTAAAATATACAGCTATTTTGAATACCTTAACCAGTTGCATTATCTTGATGCAGCTTGCCAAGCAATATGAAGAGATCTTATTGTGCATGTGTGAACAGACAATCTCTTATTGGATTATTCAGTTAGATGTAAGCTGTTAGATGTTGCTATTGCATTTATGATAGCAATGTGTCTTCGCATTCTTCATGACAATATGCCTGCCCATTCTTATTATGCCATTTCTTCAAGTCTCATGCAGGGTTTTCAGTTGAGAAAAAAATACTTGAATCACTCAGTGAAAGTGATGCTGAGAAAAGTATGAGATTTCAAGGAGAGACATTGTTTCATGTAGAAGGGTCTTTCCTTGAGATTATATCTAAATTTTACAATCTGACAGAATCTACGTAGACATTCAATTATAATAAATGTTATAGCAACTTAAATTAATTGAACATTTCTTCAGTAAGTCTACAGATTTCTGTTCATTTTTGTATAACATTCAGTTATGGCTAAAAATATTCATCAGTAGACAAAGCTAGAAAGGACTAACCACCAGCAGGCTAATATGAATGAAACTAGAAATATTAACAAAAATCAATGTTACTTGTTTGTTAATTTCATTAACAAACAAGCAACAAGCACTGATTTAACGGAGTTAAATTTCAAGCTGGGTTTTGGTTAAGTGAACTTGCATATTTCTCTTTGTAAGAAAAATTATAAACATTTCTTGCCAAAATATTCTTATTGCAATAAACAAGTATCCAACTTTTTCAAGAATACTTTAGATATATGGCTTTTTATTTCAAGATAAAAAACAAGCTCAATTCGCTATTAATTGAAATAATATTTCATTAGCAAATTATTGTTTTCTTAAACTTTCTGTGCTTTTATGTGCTACTGACATTTGTTGATCATGGCAACTGTTTACCTACAAGAGATGCATATCATTCAGATTGTTAACTATTTCATATAGACAGCAACAGTCATCACTGGTTAAAAAAATAATAGAAACTTGTCTCTCTGCAAGAGAGACAAGTCATTTTAAACTAACTAAATGGAACACAGTTCTTTGCTAAATTGTTGAAAGAAAAGCCACTTGTAGATAGCAGTCACTGATAAATAAGCTGTTAGCCTTAGTCATCTTTCAACAAACGTATATACTAATCCACAAGCTACATTCTTTTAAAAAAGAGAGAGAAGTAATATTTAGAAATATAAATTCTCCTGAAATGACAATCTGAAACAGGTTTGTCCAATCACAAATTATTGAGCCTTCCAAATAAAGCAAACACATTTAGTAAGTTCATGTTCTCATAGGAAGGGTGCATACTACTAAAGTATTGTTTTAGCTTTCAGGAGTAGCCATTTTTTTCAGGAGCTGTCTTGTAGCCTGCTGCCATTTTTGTATGAGCATCAGCCATCTTGTTTATGCAAAGCCATTTACAAAAATACCATTTTTTTGATAAATACTTTATGCAAAAAAAATTTAAACAGTATTTTAAAAAAATAAATACTCCAAATACCCATCCTATTAATCCACAAATATCACTGACCATCGGTGCAGCTAAATTGGCATTCACTGATCTATGAATGTTTTTGGCTGAAGTGGCTGTATTTTTCCCCTCAGTCAAGCTTTCTTGTTATATGCCTTTTCTGTTAATTTTTGTCTCCTTAAATATTAAAATATAACTGCTACAAGTCAAGAAACAGTTTTTCATTATAAATAGATATTCTCATTAGATATTATGCATTAGTGATAAAACAATCAGTTGTGCAAGATTTGCTATAGTTATCCCTGAAAACATCAGGCAGGTGAAATTATTACTCTTCACACACTATGCAGTGGATAGAAATAATTGATTAATAAATTGTTTCCTATCTATTACAAACCCAAAGAAAAAAGGAACATATAAAACATTAGTGAAAGAGGCAAAACAATCAATTCTCAGTAAACAAGTACATCGGTTACCTGAAATGCTTATATGAAATTTATTTCATGTGGGAAGATGCAAATTCTTCAATAACCTAAATTCTTTGTTTATTTCAAACATTTTTTAATGTTGACTTGAAATGTTGGAGATTAATTTTCATACTTACTCGCTCTCTAATTCTGCAACAGTGCATTTGTATTGGGCGGTAGAGAAGAGGCAGATGTCTGCAAACTGTCGAACTGGACAAAATAGTCAAAGTATATTTGAAGCATTAAAAGATTAACATCACAAAAATTCAAAACAATGCTGTGTATAAACCATTTTAAAGGAATTTATTTAGGAGGAATAGCAAATAGTAATCATTTAAAATTTATTGCTGCATTGTACTTGAGAAAGTTGTCTGTAACTTGGATGCTAAGTTTCTATGTAAAATTATTTATGGTAGAAGCAAATGAGATTAACATATTTAGCTAACTGTATTTACAGGTTTTATTGAAATCAATGTGATTAATTAACAACAACACAAATTACCTCAGAATATTGGTGTTATTAAACATTACAGTGCTACTCATATTATTACTACTATAGGTAGGTATCATCTATGTGTTGTAACAGTTCCGTTAAAGGGGGATAATTAGGATGGTATTCATTATTTACATTATTCGGACTATTGTCATCATCTTTGTCGCCATATTTATCACAACAGGACAATAGTCCAAATAATGTAAATAATGTACCTCATCTCAGAAATATAGACAGACTCTGTAGGATGGTATTATTATAACACTCAGTATAGCAAACTACTGCAAAAAATTTTCTTAATAAAATTTAACTGAAATTATGATTTACAAGGAGTAAGGAGTGAGGAAAGTTAGTGTAGATACATATTATTCTTGTATTATATATTCATATCTTTACATGTTTTGTGATCCATAAGTTTGTATGGTAGCTTGTATATATTTTACACACTGCTATGTGCACTTATGTACACAGCACATCTATATATGCTTTTCCCCCTCTTTTTTTGTTATTTTTATTATTTTTTATGTTTTTTTTTTTTTTCTGCCCCCCCCCCATTTTTTTAACAATAGATTTCCAAAATTTCTACCCAAATGTCTTATCCTTTTATTTGTTCCTTCCCCTTTTTTTTCATCTTATTTTTATTACTTTTTTGTTTCATCAGATTTTATCCTAACTCACAACCTGTCTTTATGAAATTAAATTAACAAATTATCCTAACCAGAGCCAATTCGTTCTGAAATAAATAAGTTGGACGAACTATTTATGGCTACACTGACCACATGTGAGACATCTCCCCCAACCCACAACCTATGACACTCTTCCCCTATGTTTGCAATCTCAATCCCCCACTGACACACTTTTACACTGATCCAAAGTTTAAATTTAAGTTAATTTTCATAAAAAGTTTTGCAGAGAGTGGAATCAGACACATATTGGGTTTTTGCTAATAATATGATATTCACTAGAAAGTACACTATCCACAAAAAACATCTGTCAGTGAGGAAATTCAATTTTTGTTTTTGTTTCTCTCATTTTTTCTCATATATATATATATATATATATATATATATATATATATTAAATGTGTATATCTGTGTGTGTGAACAAGAAAATAATTTAATTGAAAAACAGATGAATCTGTTGATCCTTATTTTTGTAGACTTACCTAAGATTTTTATCTTCTTCACTGATTTATTTGTATTGTTGTCAACCAAAACATTGATGCACAGACTCTCACCATGATAATATTTCTGCATAAGAAAAGGCAAAACTGATTTGACAAAAATTATTTTATTATTTACTTTCTCATTTCACTTTTGTGCATACTTGCATAGAAGTGAAAAGTTTATACAAATACTTCCTTCCAAATTAAAACACTCTTTGGCAACCTGAATTCTGATTGTGGTTTTGCTGTGATCTAAGAAGAAAAGAATTCACTAAAAACTTGATTGTGGTCTAAGAAACAAAACCCTGAATGTTGATGGTGGCTTTGCTGATGTCTAAATAAATGAAAAAAAAAAAAAAAACTTTTTAAATAAACTAAGTCTTGATTGTGGTTTTACTGAAGTCAAAGAAGAAATAAAAAACTTGATTAGAGATTTGTTGAGACATAAGAGGAAGAAAACCCCTGAAACATAATAGTGTTTTCATTGAGGTTTAAATAAGAAAAACAAAATGAAAAAAAATTAAAAAGAAAAGAAATCACTATTAACTTCTGGAAAAACGTGCATATCAAGTTGAATTATGTAAAAAGGTAGGACTTTATTTCTAATCCATTTAGAGCTTCTTTGCTTTTGTTATTATAAGAGTTGTTTTAATAAATATTTTAAATTTCAAATAATGGATGCAATGATTGCTACATGGGTTTTTACATGAAGTTTAACACATCAAGGAAAGATTCATAATTTCTGATTTCAAGCATTTTTCTCAAAGTCTAGGGTTAACATGTATCAAATCTCATATTTTTAGTCAGTACAACTATTGAACTACTACTACAGATGCATAATTGAAATATTAAATGGATTCAAAATGGATGGAAGGGATTTAGAAATTAGCTATCTCATTTACCTTTGAAGGCCAAAGATAAAACAATTTAAATATAATCAAGGCATATAATGTACACATTTTTAAATTCTTAAAATTCTATGAAATTTCATTCCTCTCCTTAATTAGTATTATATTGTTTGATATTGGGTGAGACAAAATTATGATGATGCAAATATTATTATTCTCTGTAATATTTAAATAGACAATTACTAACTTCTTTATCCAGTGAGGCTTCTAGCTTCATATTGCCAGGGCTCATCATGAATTCCTTGGTTGCCTCAGCACTTGGCTGAGGAGCTGGCTCCTCTGGGGCATAGGTTAGTTTACGGATAGCCAAACGTAGAGAGTTTCTGTTAATTAAAAATAAGAAATTAATACAAAGAAAAAACAAAACATTAAAATATCAGATCAGCTTTATTCATCTTGTTCCTTAAGACTATTTATCATTCTTATAAGCTCAGTCCAAATGACAATATTGTTAGCATTTCATAACAAGATATTAAATAAGCTCTAAGGACATGATATTCTATTTAAGGTTTCTAGTTAAATGATAATATCAGCAGTATGACCAGATCGACCATATTAATGTAATGGTGATTTTCTAAGCATAGCTTAGATGTGGCACAGGGCCAAGTGTGGAGCACCCAGTGAGGATTGAACTCACTACTCAGTTGCAATTGCATTAGGAAGAGAAATTTGCTAACCATTCCACCACATTAAAATGCCCGACCATATTCATAATTATCACATTATATAATTATAGCAAATCGTAATTATCCTTGCAATTTTTCTAATGGAAATAGAAGTAATAATTTAGTAGCCATTGATACCTAGTATATGGGTATCAGATTTTATAAGAGAGAAAAAGTTCTTTTATAAATCACTTTATGATTAATGGAGGAAATTTGTGGTAAAAAGATATCTAGCACTGGTTACAAAATAAATACATAAATAAAACCTTAGCTTAGAGCCAGGATTGCTAGATTGAGCTACAAAGCAACATTTGAAAGCCTAGTGATATTAAATTTTGAATGTACATATTAATCTTGTTTAATTGAGAAATAGTTCATCAAATCATAAATAGCAAAATTCAAAATTTAGTACAGCTTGGCTTTCAAAAATATCCCAATATAGCAGTCTTTAATCTTTTCAGCTATATCTGCAAGTTATTGTAACCAAATTGAAAATATTATAAATTGTCTGTCAGGAGTATTGCTTTGCTTAGAGATTTTTGCAATCATAAATATGTGACACTGGTATCTCCAGAGGTTGATCAACCAAAAAGAGAAATTTTGAAAGAAGGAATAGGAGAGAGTCTACTAACCGGATGATAATTGTTGAAATTGCAGGAACATGGGTTGAAAAGTTGAGAGGAAAATTAAAAATGAAATGTGTTGAAAAATCATGTTTTGAAATATTCCAAGGAGAATTGAACCTAAATTTAACTAGATGGAACTCAGTAAGATTGAGCAAAACCAAGACTACCCATCCTTCTCCATTTTCTGCCAATGAGAGAGAGACCATTAATGTATCCGTGGAGGTGTCAGATAAAAAAAATGTTGTCGATAGAGATCTGGTTGGTCACTGAAATAACATTTAAAGACCACTCTGAACAAAAAGAGCCAAATGGGATGTGAAGGGAGTTGGAATTAAGGGGGTGGTGGCTTGATTCTTATGATCATTCTCAAAAGGGGCCCAAACAACCCCAAATTTGGAAAACCACTTGAGTAAATATATTTTGAGAATATGAAATTTTAGAAAAAGGTTGATGCCAAGATGTGAAAGACAACAACACAGACCCTAGTCAACGCCACCCCTGTTGGACTCATGACTTCATATAAGCTGGAAGTTTTGACAAGTCCCCACACTACTGCTACTGGAATTCACACTGTTTGCCGAGACCTTCTTATCAAGATCTTGTGCCAGCTCTGAAGACTAGAACTTAGAAATTTAAGTTACTATTAAAACAAGCTGCAGACTCCAAAGGGGATACAATGTCATTTGATTATAATAAGTGGGAAGGGTTAAAACCATTGTATATAAATCAAATCATTGTTACGGTTTTAACCCGAGTTAATTCTTTATTCCAAAGTTTCATTTTTTTATGTAGCACACATCTGTTGAACTGTCTTCACTTCAGTTTGATTCATCAGTGATCTTCTCGCCCTGTGAGATCAAAAAACACAACATGGCAGAAGAGTGAATGGTTGTGAATAAAGAAACATCAGTTAAGTCGAGTAGAACTGTATCTACCATCACGATACCAGCGACAAATGAGTCATATGTCAATGAGTGAAGTGCCAGGTAGATGGTAATCATGGTGGTCTAAAGAAACTTGTGGGGCATCGGGCTACATTAATGGTGACCATTGACAAGGTTCGATTTGTGGGGTGATGTTAATAACTGACAAGTAAAGGGGTTACAAATAAAAGGCAATAAATGCCAATGAGACTCAGTAGACAAATTCATGTAAAATGAGTTTAAACAAATATCAGAAATATACAGGTGGGCAATGGCATAAATATAAGATATTACACATTATTTCTGTGATAGACACTTGCAAACACCTGTGTTGTTGCTGGTGTGAAACAAGTTTATTACATCAATACAAAGTATAATTTCATTAAAAAATTAAAGGCTAATTTCCTGTGCTATTTGGAAATAATGCAATGAATGCTGCAGAAATTAACATCCAGTCAAACACAGGTCAGGAACATTAGTTGCTATATTTGTTTCTTTGCTATTGTGCATATAATTTCATAAGAACACATTATTACAAGCATAAAGACAATGGATATTGGAGAAAAAGGAGGAGAAATCAGTTGATGCAAAGATTACTACTCTATCCATTTATTAACAAAAACATTTTAACAAGAATAATGTATATAAAGCTTGTAGGCAAATTCTATATAAATTCTATTTTTTTTTTGTTTATCACCTTATATTGTTATCAGATTTGGCCTATTCAAAGAAAGAAAGAAAAACAATTTAGGCAAAGTTTGTATTATTTGTAATTATCATCTTTACATTTGTCTTAGTTTTCTTCAGGCAAATTGCCTATTTGTTCACATTTGTGGCTGGCTAGAAAATTCAAATTAGCCATCATTTCAGCTGTTGTTGATAGCAAACAATTGAGATTCATCAGAAACTTAGTTATATGGAATTTCAGTCTGTTATAGAATTAAAACTTCTTGTATATAGTAAAATACCAGATTAATTTTGGAATATGCAGATATTCAGTTATATGCAAGTTTGAATGCATGTAATGTAATAATTCTCCAGTTTTATTTGAAATGAAGATCAAAAAAGTAATGAGGAAAATTTTAATAATGTATAAACAAAAGCATAACAGCACTATAAAAAATTTGAATAAAATGTTTGTTTAAAGCAAGTAAGATTTCTTTAAATATATTTCTTCTATAGATTTTTATTTGAAAATTAAACTTGTTATTCAATTGCAAAATGGCTAATATTTTTCTTGTAATTGATCACTTTTTTTAGGCTCTTAGCCAACATTGTTGTATATACATAAACGTTACAAACTGGTCATTATTTTTTTAAAATAGTTAAATCATACATTTTAGATGCATCAAGGGTGGTCTTCAGTGATGCACTGTTCTCATTGCCGATTTCGGGTTTTGCATCATATCGGCTCCAACAGCAACCCCGACCTGATTCTAGACGAGTAAGGCCGCCTCCTTGAAAGCGTTGTGCTATGCACCACAACATTGCAAAAACAGTAATTGTTTACCTAGCAAGGCCTGACTTTGACCGTTCTTATTGACATATGTCCGTCAGCCAATGACAACAGGGCTTTTCACGCTCATCTACTATATAGTGTTGTCTTTTTACTTCATCTGGTTTAGATTTGATTGCATTAAGCTCATGTTTTACATATTAAATACTAATCCCATAGTGATACTAAGTCATTAACTAAACCTACACGTGTACCCAACCCAAATCTATCCTATACTAGCACTTTCTAAAAAGAAATTTGCTATTCTATCAAGTCAATCTATAACGTTTACCTTATACTCTTATTCAAACAAAATCACACACACAAAAAATCACCTGCATGTACATTCCCGCATCCACACATAAATGTAAATATGCACAGACACACGTATTGACACACATACATAACATCTAACCCCCATTTACTTTAATTTACAAAACCATTCACTACAAATTAACTCATACTACTTTATCTAGATTTCTTTCCCTGTTTTGTCATTTACAGACTAAAATAATTCGCTGGCCTAATAACAATAAATAAATAATTATGCTATCTACTCAATTAAGTAACCTATACACATATTTACAATCTGATACATATTTCTCAAAATAAATCTAACCAATTTGTTGAAGCTTGAATAAGCATGGAATAATAATAATACAACACAAAATGTACGTAACAAAATGTATTGAAACAATGAAAAAAGGTACACAATATTTACAGGTAGTTTTGGTATATTCTTGGGAAGACTGTTCCTGCAGAATGGGTTGACTAAGTCGCAGTCGGGCAGAGTCTCTGGATTCGATCTCTTAATCTTCCGTCATCTTCCGGTACCAACCCATATTTATATGGTCGGTACTCCACTTATGTAAATTAGGTGTATCATACACAACACCCTCCTCCCAAGCCTTGGAATCCTTTTGGATTTCAAATTGGCTTCCTATATGGGTTGATGATTATGGCTATTTCTTTGTAGATCCATTTGCCTAATTTTAATATTTTTTTCCGTTTTGGATTCACGTTCAATGGGTCCGTCAACTTCCGTTTCCTACCGGATCTTCTTGGTTCAGGTGTATTCTGTGGAGGTTCTACCTGAAACATATCATACATTATATCAATGGGATCTTTCGTCCTCATCCGGTATACACTCTTCTTGCTCTATACCGTAATCTTTTTTTTTGGTTTTGGTGCCTTTTATAAGTATTCTTCGCCCCTTTAATTATGTAAATCAGGTCACCGATTCTCTTGTCCACTATGCCTCATTCCCAGAACTCAACGTTGTTTTTATAGCACTTGAAAAACACCTTCTCTCCGGGAGTGTATCTTTTTCTCGCTGTATACATGGTATTTTTACTGTATTTTTCCCTGGCAAAAGCTTGTCAAACACTGACTTAACTTTCCTAGCGAACATTAGTTCAGCTGGTGCCATGTTTGAATGTGTTCTCTGGTTTGGCGTGATTCTGTATACTTGTAAGAATTGCTGAAGCGCCTTTTCCGTTGGAACTCCTGAGGCTTTCTTCAGAGCACGCTTTAAAGTATCGACAAATCTTTCTGCGAGTCCATTAGACCTCGGATGATACGGAGGCGTCGTTAATTTGATATAACTCACAAAATTCCTTAAATTCTTCAGAAGTGAATTGTGTACCATTGTCACTCACAATACACTCTGGCACAATCAACCGTGCAAATAGTTCATGCAAAAAAATTGTTGTAGTATTGGACGTAGGCTTTTTTACAGCGTAGTACTTCCGGCCATTTTGTAAAACTATCTACCACTATTAAGTAGTAAAAATCTACTGGACCAGCGAAATCAATGTGTAATCTTGTCCACGGATGATCCGTCTTGGGCCATGGTTTGTATACTATAGGTGGTGCCTTAGCTGCTAACGCACACCCCTTTTACATCGATGAACCATGTTTTCGATATCCACATCCATTCCTTTCCAATACATTCAAAGCTTAGCATTAAGCTTTTTGTTCTATTAATACCCGGTGACCCATATGAAAGTCCCGAGTATTCTTTTTCTGCAGCTTTTTGGTATTACTACTCTCTCACCATATAATAAAACTCCATCACCTATTGAAAAAATCTCCTGCACTTTTGGTCATTTGCTACCATTTTGCTTTTTAATTTCTAAATGAAATCATCGCTTTCAGCTTCTTTTTTTTAATTTCATTTAAGCGTAACGGTAGCTCTCTTACAATGTTGTTTACCATGCTTTTCACCTCATAATCTGCTCTGATATTTGCAATAATTGATTCTTGAATCTTTCTTCTTGCCTCGGTACTAGTCTTGATAGACTATCCGCATGAATTATCTTTTTGGATGATAGGTGCTTTATGTGAAAATCATAATTGAGAAGAATGGTTCCCCCATCTTAACAGACGATTTGCTGTATAAACGGGTAACCCTTTCTTTGAACCAAAAATGGTGATCAGTGGTTTATGATCCGTTTCAAGGATAAAATGTCTGCCGTGGATGTACCTGTGAAATTTTTGTATGGCAAAAATGATACTCAGTGCCTCTTTTTCTATCTGAGAGTAACTTTTTCTCCTGGGAGCAAAGTTCTCGAAGCGTGTAAATTGGTTTTCTAGAACCATCTGGCATTATGTGTGAATACACGCCCTATCCCGTATGAACTAGCGTCACTTGCCACTACAATATCCAGTTTTGGATTGTAATGGGTTAAAAAGAGGTCGGACGTAAGCATTTTCTTTATTTCATCAAAGGCTTTCGACATTCTACCGTCCATTCCCATGCCTTGTCTTTTTTTTGCAGTTCATTCAACGGAGCTCTTAAATTGTACATTCCTTTAATGAACGCTTGATTTGCAAGCCCTAGAAAACTTTTGTAGCATCGCCACATTAGTGGGCGTCGGCATGTCTCTAATCGCAATGGACCTTTCCGGATCTGGACATCTGCCATTTTTTTTGATTATGTGCCCTAAATACTTAATTTCCTCCAAACCAAATTCGCACTTTGACTCTTTGACTTTAAATCCAAAGTCCTGAATTTTTTAATACTTGATTGAGATGCTCTCGATGTTCGTCGACCGATTCGCTCCTTACTATGATGTCGCCTAAGTAAGCGCACGCAAAGTCTAAATCATTCAGCATGACGTCCATAGCTTGTTGAAAAATGGCAGGTGCCACTTTAATACCAAAAAGGAAGCCTGTTGTACTTGAATAACCCTCTATACGTGTTTATCCCTAGTAACTTCGAACATTCCTCTTCGACGGGAATTTGGAGATAGGCATCTGATAAGTCAATTTTTGAAAATATAACTCCACCATTTAGCTTGTTAAAAAATCTCCTCCGGACTCGGTAACGGGTAATGGTAGTCCTTAATTACCGAGTTCAACCCTGTCGAAAAATCAACGCAGACTCTGACTTGGTTTGATTTCTTTTTTATGCACACAATCGGCGCAGCCCATGAATTAGATTCTACTTTCGAAATAATTCCCATTTTTCCAACCTATCAAGTTCTTCGTTAATTTTCTCTACACTTGCGAAAGGCACATTACGTTTCTTTTTTAAAATTGGCATAGTATTTTCCTTTAATTTGAATTTGGCTTCAAACTTGTTACATCTTCCAAGACCAGGTGTGAAAGTTTCCGAAACTTTTTTTTAATTCCTCATTAATGTCCTGTCTTGTTTGACATTACTTTTTCTACTTTTCTGCAGAAAGAGTTTAACGGTTTATCCCATAATTCGAATGTTTCAATAAAATCTGTACCCATCAAGTTTTCTCCATTTTTCAGAATGAAAACTTTTATTTTTTTAACTATCCCGTTCAATTTCATGGGAAGTACAACCTCCCCTTCAATTTAATTTCCTTTCCAGTCACTGTTCGAGCGCGTTTTGTTGACTTCATTATTGTAGGCCTTTTTTTAAATTTTCCATGTTTTATAGTTCATTATTGTTAAATCTGAACCCGAATCGAGTTGAAATTTGATATTCTTTTTTAAATATTTCAGTCGTCACATATTTCCTCAAATCTCTATCTGATTTGATATTTGAATTTGTTTGACTAATTGATTTTTATTGACTTTTTTTTCGTTTTTACAACACGACCCTTTTGTGACCATTCTTGTGGCACACGAAACATTTTTTATTTCTATATGGGCAATTTACCTCCCAATGTCTTTTCGTTGCACCGTCTACAATTAAATGGCGGAACCATTTTTTTCCTTCCTCATTCTTTTCATTTAATTTTTTTTTTCTATTTTTAAAATACGCCGAATTTTTAATCCAATTTTTTTTTAATTGATGGGTAATTTGACTGTTTCTTCTTTTTTTAATATAAGCAATACCAGCTTCTTCAATTTTTTGAGACTCTTTTTTTTAAACTTACGGCCCGGCTGACACTCCTCTGCTAACTTTTGCAGGGTAAGGTTTTGTTCAGATTCGAGTTTAGACAAAACTCTCGTCTTATTTCGCACTTTTACTGGATACCAGACCTTGAGCAAAAAATTAAACACTTGAATTCTTCAACCGTAATCTCTGCCAATCTGAAATTGTCACAATGTCTATTCACTATAGATGCATAAGTTAAGTAATCCTGATCGTCGGATTTAGCGACATTCATGCATAACCATAAAAGCTTATGCCAAAGCAACATATTTGCTCCAAACAACTCCTTTAGCAATTTCACTGTTTCCGAGAATTCCAATTCATTTGTTCTTCTCGGTAGAATAAAATCTACAAATTTGCTATGTTCCGCTGTACCTAGCTTTCTTAGTAATAGACTGACTTTTCTTGAATTCGACCAGTTTTCACAGTCTGTGTGGAAAATATCTTCATATCGTTTAAAGTACGTTTCAAACGTTTTTCCTTCGTCTGGCACATAGTTGAAAGTTTCCAACGAATTAAATATGATGTTATTAGAATATGAAGAGTTACTTTCATTTGCCTGAATGTTGTTTAATTTCTCCAATGTTAACTTTTTGAATTTCCAAAACCTTGACATACATTTCTTCCTGTTCCCTTTGACGTTGCTGACTCAACTCCTCTTGCCTTTCTTGATAATTCTGCTGTGCTAATTGTTGTTCTCTTAATAAGGCAACCTGTTCACTTTGTTGTTGCAGACTCAACTGCTGGGATTTGAATAATTCAGCTTGACTCAACTGCTGGGCTTTAAACAATTCAGCTATGACTTTGGATAATTCCTCCATTTTTAGCTGATAGTGTTCATGCAACAAAGTATATACTTTTAAATTGTTTATCCACGAATATACTATAAGCAGACAAAAAAAATTGAAACAACTTACGCCTTTTTTTAATTTTATGTCTTGCTTTATAAAATATTGTTGAGCAAACAAAAAAAAAAACAAATTTTTTTTTTTTACAAGTTCGCTTACCTTTCAAAGTCGACCGTTAATATTTGTGCTCCTTTTAATTCCATGCATGTTTTTTTTTTTTAGTCGGCCAGCTTTTTTTTTTTTTTTTTTTTTAGTCGGCCAGCATTTTTTTTTTTTTTTTTTTTTTTAGTTTTAGCATTTTTTTTTTTTTTTAAAATTTATTTGTTTACGCCACCTTCCAGATTTTTTCTGAGTGAACGTTCCTTTAAGCTTAGTCGTCCTTTAACTAGTTTTAACTGTCCAAACTTCAGAATACTTTTCCGTTCCATTAGATGTTCGACTTTTAATTAATGATTTTTTTTTTTTCAGCCTGGGTTCTTCCACTTGTCCCAATTATTGAAGGCTATCAATTATTAATTCTTTTTTTCCGTTTCAAACGTAAAGTTCTTTATACCTCGTCGCCATTGTTGAAGCTTGAATAAGCATGGAATAATAATAATACAACACAAAATGTATGTAACAAAATGTATTGAAACAATGAAAAAAGGTACACAATATTTACAGGTAGTTTTGGTATATTCTTGGGAAGACTGTTCCTGCAGAATAAGTTCACTAAGTCGCAGTCGGGCAGAGTCTCTGGATTCGATCTCTTAATCTTCCGTCGTCTTCCGGTACCAACCCATATTTATATGGTCGGTACTCCACTTATGTAAATTAGGTGTATCATACACAACACAATTAGTACTGGCATCAACTCCCTAAATTTCCAGACTATTATTACTACGAAACTATGTCTTTCTCCCCCCATTCCATTCATAATAAATATGTAATTAGTCTTTAATATTGAAATAAAACTGCAAGTAAGCGCTAATAAAAAAATAATAAAAATAATGCTAATCAGTAACCGAAAAGGAAAAAAAAAAAGAAAACTATCCCTGCCCCCCCCACATATGCCAACGATTCTCAACCCCTATTCATAACAGTTCGACTACCCTAACTTAATATATTGTCTCAATATTCCCTTATAACCTGTAACCCGTCTCCTAAATATGATTCTGAGATTTCCATTATCGTCTTCATTATTTCTTCCATGGCTCTGATCTCTTAAGCCAAATCCATTTTGATGCAGTTGGAACTGCGTTGGTAATGTCCTGCAGTGCTCTCACCCTAACTGCCCCCACTATGCCTATTTGTGCTAGGGCTCTGCACAACGACTGTCCAGCAAAGCCCCTGAAACCAACTTCTACAGGGTCATAGTATATCTTCCATGACTTCTGCTGACATTGTTTGACACGTTCTTGGTATTTGGACCTCTTTCTCTCATTAGCTAATGTAATATATTCCTCCCATGACACAGACAGTTCACAAATAATACACTGCTTTGTGTTGTCAGAGTGTAATATCAGATCTGGTCTGAGCGATGTTACGGCTATGTGTCTGGGGAACTTCCGCTAGGTCTCTAGGTCTACTATCAACTGCCAATTGTCTGCGGAAGATAACAGGCTCGTTCTCTCTCTTCTCTGTTTCACTGTCTTCTCTTCAGCTTTTAAAAAGTTAATCTGATTCAATTTCTTCCCTGGTTGATGCTTACTAGCCCTTATAGATTTAGTCACCTTGTTCGCAATTGCTTTGAGTGCTTGGTCGTGACACCAACGGTACCAACCATCACTCAAAGCTCTTGGGCAACTACTGAGGATGTGCTGTAAGGATCCTTTCCTTGCACATAGCTGTTCGCTCTTCCCCCATATATGCAGGTTTGTTGGGCTCGGTAGGACATCATATGCCGATTTGGTTAGAAATTGAATCTCGCTAAAATCCGAATGCCAGCAATCTGATCATGTAATTCTTTTCTTTTCTACATTCTCCTATTTTGTCCAGGCTCCCTGCTGACTTAGACTGACCATTTTACAGTAATGTGCTTCTTCTACGCCTGCACGGACTTCTTCTTGGATGAGTTGGCGTCTTTTTTGCCTTTGGCAATGTTGGTTTGTGGACAGGGGAAAAACCCTAACCCACTTTGCCTTTAGCTATTGAGCCTAATATAGCTTTATGCCTAAGTCTCTCCTCCGCCACTTGCAACTCTCCATCAGCGCTCCATTTCCTGCCAGATCTTGTGTGAATTCCTGTTGCTGCTACTTTTGGATCTTTAGATTCTGCATACTGCAGCCGTTCTCTCGTTTTCATGATTTTGAATTCTTCTATGAGGCTGCTAAAGGGGAGGCGCAACTTAAGCATCTCGACAAACCCAGCCATCTTCTCAAATGATTGCTCTAACATTTCCACGGTGGTAATCGGAATATCATAGACAAGCAATGGCCACAATATCCGGGACAAAACTGCATGCTGGAAGAGCCATGCCTTAAAACGTCCTGGCAATCCAGATTTGTCGATCTTCATCAGCCACTTCTCAAAATCTTTTACATTCTGCTGGATCGTGGCTGTGTCCTTCAGACTGCTGTTGAAAGTCTTGCCCAAGCTCTTAACAGGCTTTTTGCTCAGAGTATATATATATATATATATATATATATATATATATATATATATATATATATGAGAGTGATGGTGTGCACATATAAATCAACACTGTATGATGACTGTCAGTTTAATGCACCTTTACACACACTCAAGGGAGGGCAGAAAAATCCTTGCTCTAACAAAGGGAATCAAAAATAGATATTTGCACATCTAAGGTGAAGAGAGAGAGAGTGTGTGTATATATATTTTATATATATATATATATATTTGTAACACTCAGAATATTCTATATAAGGAGTAATTTAAGTGATGTAGATTTCCATCTCTGTATTGTGTAATATTTTGTTATGTTTAACTTGTTAAATTAAACTCCAAAATTATTCAAATGCTTCTTGTTTAGTTTAATATTCAAGAATATCAACAAAATACACAAGAACAAAGTCTTTTTTTTTATAGTTTTCATGTTTGTAATAATAATTGTAGCTATCATTTTAAACTTTGATGCTTATCTTGTAATAAATTATTTTTAACCATGTTCATAAAATAAATGATTTTTAATTACAGATTTAAATCTACTCATTTTATGCTAATGGTTTTGTTTATTGTTGTTTATTTCAGGCTGTCAAAGTGATGATGTAAAAAAGCAGGAGTAAATCTGAGTAATTTTATTGTGTATGTACAAAATAGGATGTAAATCAATGAAAACTGTTCATAGTTTCAACCTGACATTTGAGCAGGGGAATATTAACAAATATGCAGCTCAGCACTGGTTCCAAAAATTTCATGGCTGTGATGAAAGCTTTGAAGATGAGGATGGTGGAGTGTATTTTCCTGTGATTGACAACAACAACTAACCATGTGAGGCCAATTATTGAAACAGACTTACACAAAACAACTTGAGATGTTACAGAAGAACTAAATGTTAACCATTTAATAATTGTTCAAAATTTACACCAAATTGGAAAAATAAAAAAATACAGACAAATAGTTGAACAAAGAACAAAATATTTGCCATATTTGTTTGCACTTTTGTGCTACAAAAACAATTTATTTTTTGATCACATTTCAATATATGAACACAAATTTATTCTGAAGAGCAATAGACAGTGTTCTATGCAGTGGTGAAGCACCAAAACACTTTCCCAAACCAAAGTTGATTAAAAGAAGGTTAGGTTCACTGTTTGGAATGAAGTTGTAATTCATTCAGATAAAAATTCAGCTAATAATTTTGTATCTGCATAAAGACTAATTGATCCATCATTACAATAACATGGTCAGCTGCTACCAAGTAATGTTATCAGCTTTTAGCATTTTCACTGCTGTCACCATAATTATACATTTTTATGAAACTTACATTGCCTGCTTTCAATTTATGTTATGTTTGAAGAAATGCTTATACATTTTAGTGCTTTATGTTTTGAAGAAATGCTTATACATTTTAGTGCTTTTTCCCAAACCAGTGTAAAAATATAGTAGTGTACAATACGTGTTTTCTGATGCATTTTTATATTATGTTGAGAGTGTTTTTGGCTTAATTTGTGCTGCAGAGTATGAATGAAAACCAAAAATTTAGTTTGTTGTGTATCCACATCTACATGGTTAAAAATGGTTCAAATGAATTAATCTTATGAATCTTAAAGAAGACTTTATAAGGCTATATAGACTGGCATTGTAAATAACAAGAACATCACTTGAACGTTTTCAACAGCAACAACAACATGCAACTAGAAGGGAGAATAATGATATCAAGCTGTTACCTTTCCACACTACCAAAGACAAATAAGTCTGGAAGGAAACACCCATCAATGTTACAAAGTTCTATAAAATTTAGTGAACTTGATAAATATAATTTCCTGAAAAACTTAAGATTTAAAAAAATTAACTAACAGTAACAGTCACTGAATGTGAAATGTTTCATGACTAATTTCACCATTACCATAACACACACATATATGAATAACTAAAACAGTTTAATTCCATAAGCAAATTAAACTACTTGATCCATTCCATTATTTATACAGATGGTATGTTTATTCCAAGTCATATAATTATAAAATCAGAAAATAGTTCTTTCATCTCAGATAAAAACAAAAAAACATTTCCATGTTTTAAGTGTACCTTTTATGAGGTTTTTCATCAACATTGTCAGCTACATAGGTTTTCAATTCATAATCAACACCACAGGGCTGAAAAAAAGTTAATAGATGAAAGGTAATCAATAATAATGGCTTCTGGCTTTTAATGCTAATAAATGACTAAACAAAATAAGTAAAGAAAAGCTTATAAGAAAAAACAAGGAAATGATTGGTTCACAGTATCAATGATAGAAATTAGTCACAAACCCAAGACTAATATAAAAGATTTGTTTAAAGAATTTAAAAAAATGCCCCTTTTTATGATCAAAACAATTAGGTAGAAAATTATAGTTTATCATCTTAAGATAAAATGAAACAGTTACTGACTGCAATAATAAATGAGATTTTCTTAATTCTTTCCAGACTTCAATTATTTCTAAATTTTACCATTTAAAAAATGTAATTTGAATTTTAATTCAATTTGTGACCTATCTATGCAAGTTAACCTTTTTATATTATATATCTATCCTAGTAGGATTATGCTCAGATTATATACTAGAGGTATTTTTTTTATTCACGAATATCTAGTTTGGTTCATTTCTATAGAAACTGAATGCAAAATTTCCTGCCAAATGCATTTCACCTTTTTGCAAGTGTTTGGCAAAGTCAAGGTAATCATCAGAATTAAATTTATCTCTGTTACTCACTACAAACTTATCACCAGAGTTAAGAATGGGTCAAAATCCACCCTTGACATTTATAAATCTAAACTTGGTTGTCATTGTATCAAAATTTGAGCATCTTTTGATGAAAACAACAAAAACAAATTGCTAATTTTGAGATATGTTACCTAAACATGGAAACCACCATGCTACTCATGGTGATTCAATAGTGTATATCTCTGTATGGCCAATTGGTATTATTAGATTTGGTTATAAACAATGTATTTGGTTGACCAGTCTGATTGGAAAGAGTTAAAGAAAAACTTTAGGGAGCAAACTTTATAAAGTTAATTATATAAGGAATTATGAAAATTTACATTTTGTTAACATGAATTAAAAGAGAAGTGCTTCCTACGTACACACACACACACACACATTTTACACAAACTTTAAAAGAGAATATATAAATTCTATTTTAAACTGGATTAACATTTTGGACAGCAACAAAATTACATCAGTGATTTTTAAATTAAGAAAATTGCATACACTGTTTTTTTCTTTATAACATTTTTGTTTAAATAATTAAACGTAGTGACAATAATGACAATTAAGGAAGTAACGAAATCAATGAAACAACAAATGGAAGTCATTATTGTCACTATGTATAATTACTGAAAAAAAAATTTTATCAAAAGAAAACAGTGTATGCAATTTTCTTATTTTAAAAATTATTTTTCTCTTTCTTTTTTAGTCATTAGCAAGACTATGAAAAATGGGGGGGGGGGTTCGAGGGATATTATAATGAATAAATTCTCATTTCTGTTTTTTTAATGACTTTTGCATTGTGAAGTTATTGTGCATTATATTCAATAATATGGGAATCATACAGATAGTACAAATGAATAAAAACATCTTTCAGTTCTGGCTAAATCTAAAAATCAAAAGAAAAATCATAGAGGTCAGCAGGGTACTGAATTTCTTTGATATTCCAGAATAAGATTTACCAGTTAATATTGGTATATAATATACTTGAGATAATATACAGGCTATAATTTAAAATTGGGATTTTACAGTGGGTTATACAATATCACTTTTCTTTGTCATCAAGATGGAAATGTTTATTGTTGACAAAATGAGTTCAAGTTGCAACAGGAAAAAACTATTCCACCAATAGTAGCTTTCATAGATATTACTGGCTTGGCAAACAGTGAAGACAATTCAAGAACTGTTCCTTGTTTCTCAAAGTAAAGCCCAGAGTGGTTCTTTTTGAGATTGCAAAGGAAAAAATCCCAATAGTCCAGCAAGTTGTTACTGAATTTAGGGAGTGAAATAAGTAAATCACTGTAGATAAGTAAATAAGTAGATCTGCAAACTATAGACAGATATAACTTTCCAGGTAAATTCAAAAGGTGTATCTCCCATTTGACTTGCTACCTCTACCACTAGAAATACACACAAGATTGGCAAGAAAAAACTAAGTAACATCATGACAAGTCAGGAACAAATATCATAGGTACCAAATCCATTAAACAGTATAGATTAGCAAAAATTAAGCTACTTCTGTTATATAATGGTTTAGGAATCCAGTGTACCAAAAGCAACTTGAAAACTCCAGCTCTACCTAATATCTAGCCTCATGTATTAACAAATTGCAGATGGAAGGCAGTAGATTCTATTGTAATAACAACAAATTCAAATTACAGGAGCAGTTCAGCATTACCAAAATGGCAGTAGATGATGAGAACACAAATGAGATACTCACAGTTAACTTGCAGAAAAAAATTAAATGATAATTAAAGAGTAAAAATATTTATTAAAAGACAGTCACTCAAAAGAGTGAGGCTGTGTAGACCACATGAGAATTGGGTGATGGAAGACATCCAAACAAAAATGTTGGACTTTAAAATGTGTATCATAATAAGTTTGATAGAATCTGATAAATAAGAAACACAGATCTTTGGTGCATTTCCTCAGAAGATATAACATGTACAGGGCTGAGTGCCAAAAGATTGTGCTACTCTGATATAATATCATCTTGAAACAGATTGTAAGGGAGACATTGGCTACTTATTAAAGAAATTCCAAAGAAAAAACAGCATGCCCTTTCTTTATCTTGTTTCTTTAATTTACTTTGCCATAATGTAAATAAAATTAAAGAAACAAGACAATGAAAAAAAATGAAAGAATGCAACACATACACAATAGACTCTTGAGGATGAACAGGGTTCTAGATAAGACTTGATTTGATGTCAGCTACTCTTACTTGATAGTTGAGGCCATCAAATATAGCCAAACATACGCATACGCATTCTAAGTTAAATTCAGAAACACAGACATAAGTGTTGGGCCTTGTAGTTTTCATCATTTTAGCAAATATGTCCACTTGTACAAATTCACAGAAAAGAAAATATGGCAATATCCTTTGATATTTCATTATATGATTTCTGTGTCTGCCCACTTTGATATTTTTGTTCCTTATCTAATCAAACATCATTTCTACCTTCTTATGCAAATTACTCAGAAGGTTGAGTAGGCCACTGGGACCATCATATATCAAAATTTCAAAATGGCAGAGAAGTTTTCAGCTGATGAATGCAGACAACTAGTAGACACTATCACAGTAATCATTATGCACCAACATGAATATTCAAATTGTGACTATGTTGGAAGATCTTGCATTCAAGAATGACCATCAGCTAAAAATATCTCATCAAAATGTAGTGATTTAGATCCTACATAAACTTATTAAATAAGGGGAAGGAAAGGGGATATTAGTTTTAGAAAAAAGAATTAGTACTATCAAAATTATGACAACTTGTATAATAAAAGGAGTTACAACCCTTTTGGTTTTGATTTGCTGTAATTACCTTTTTCTTGCTTTCTTTTTATAAAACCAATTCCTTCTTTACAAAAGCATTCATTCAAAACAAAATCTAGCATAATGTGGGAATTATTAACAAAATTTGTTTCAAACTGCTTCAATTTTTTTAAAAAGTTCAAGCAGTCACATACAAAACATTATCATTTGATTATATGAAAATGTTGCTTAACCCAATGACTACATGTGACAGGAATTTATATCAATGCAGATCTGCAGCTCACCTGTGAATGATGGAAACTTCTGTGTCATTTTGTTTTTGGTTAATAAACCTAGTAAAGCTTTTACTTACCTTGCCTGTGTCTCCAGGGGCAGGTTGCAGAGTAACAGAAGCTGGGGCATTGTGAGGAAGCTGAAATGCAAAAGAAAAAATATACAAGTCAGTGAACAAAAAACAATTGAATATCAATTGGTCCAAGATACTCTCATATAAAGAATAGATTTTTCTATGAAGTTCATTATTAAATTTCAGAATAATTATGAAAAGATTAGATTATTTAATTCCATCGAGAGATAAAAGTAAAATTCTTTGATTGCAAAAAAGAGAAAATTATATTTTAGAGGAAAACTAAAAAAAAAAAAATATTTTTTAGGAAACAAAAATATTTTTTAGGAAACAAAAGCCTTGAATGATTCATTTTACTTTTCTTTACTTTTTATGTAATAAGAAACAAATATTCCATTTCATTTACATGCAATATTCAACCATTATTGATAAGGATATTAGTCTTGTGTTAAATTCAAAAGCCTTAAAATATTACAAATTTCATTAGAATAAATTTGACAACTAAATGTTATTGAAACTTGCTTCTGCAGTACATGTTATTCAACAATTTAATCAAGGATTCTTATCCATTGTGTATCAAGAAGATTCTTCAATAGTAAATAGATTAATTTGCCCTAGTCACTGTTGAATCTTAGTCATTTTATAAATAATTGCAGATGAGAAATCCAAAAGAAAAGAAAACAGAAATGAACAAACAAAAATAACCAAATAAAATATAAACTCATTTTAATCAAGTGGGGTTGTAGTGAAATCATCTCAATTGAAATGTTCAGCGTCCAGAATGTTACTATAAGCATTTAATTATTTAGGTTAATTTGTAATCTTTCTCAGGTTGATTAGCTTATAAGAATGGCATTGATCAGGAACTTGGCACAGAATTATTGGCCAATCAGGCTGTGATTGATTTTCATTCTTTTTTTTAGCATCCTATTCATTTTATTGGTCTCTGAGTAATTATTTATAAACATTATATTCAATTTGTTCTCCACTGAGAAAAGTAATTGCTGAAGGAATTGAAGATGTAAGAGGAAATAAAATACTGTAGTTGAATAAATGAACATTGATAATTCTTTGCTACTCCTCAACATACAAGCCTCATGATGAAATTCAAAGATGGAACCACACCTAACCACTAGACTTAAGACCCTATGGGTGCTAATAGGAAAATAAAACTGAATTTTAAGATGTATTGTTTCAGATATACATCCACATTTTGGTTGTTTTATTAGAATGTTTTCACCATTGTAGCCTACAGCCTTTCTCAGATTGTAGTCAGTTTTTGCACATCCAACATCCTTCATAGGGGCATTGTTCCAAATTGTCACACCTTTTTCCACTGAACTGAAGTACTCCTCTACTCAGTGATAGTATTCAAGAGCTTTACTAAGATGACAAGTTCACAGAACTTGTTTATTTACTTGTTCATTGGTTTAAATCCATCAACAAACAAATTTAGGTTAAAAAAAATAAATAAGAGAACTGGTTCCTCAAATATTTGAATCCTGCACTGGCTTAATACAAGAACTAAATTCATGACATTCAGGAATCAAGACAAACCTTTTTACCCATTAGTCTAGGTCCCAAAAGATATTCAGGTATTTTAATTTTTTTCAACATTCCTTTAAGGTTACCAGATACCACAGATACTTGAGAAAGTTGCAAGAATATGGTGACTAAAATATCATTAAGATAAAGAGATAAGTCCACAACTTTTTAAAGAATATTGTATAATAAGAACTTATGTGAAAAAATTCAGACATGTATCTGATTCAGTATCAGAGTAAGCTACTACATATGCATGGATTCTAAAAAATCCACAAAGCAGAGATTCAGTATGTTATCCCTTAAATAGATTTCTTTTAGACATGGTTAGCTCATTCTATAGAGATAAGCAAAGATACAGCTATTCATTCTACACAAATTGTAAGCTTTGGTATTAAGAGCTATTTCAAAGTTACAATTGATGAAGTTTTGCCAGTGGTTTGAGATAGTGGAATTTGACCTATCACTAGAACACATCAATATTTTCATAGACAATCTAATATAAATGTTGACATTTCTTTGTTTAAACACCTGAGGTCTTATATATTCCAATAGGAGGAAGGCATAACTATGAAATCACTATTGTCACCAGTGATAGTACATATATATATATATATATATATATATATATATATATATATATTTAAACATATATTATTAAATATAACAGACAATGAATGTCTGATCATGAGCCATTCTAATGTTTGCTTTAATTTCTGGTGAAATTTTTTTTATTAAGTTGGTCCTAAGCTTTTGGCTCACATGAGCCATCCTCAGAGTAGTTATACAAACATAAAACAAAGATATCCACCATCAAAGATGATATTTTGTTGTTTTGACATAGAAGATTGCTATGCAACATTAACAGTTGTGGAATAGCAGATGCAGATCATGATTTCAAGATGCAGTTCTATGACATCATACCATGCAAAAGGCTGAAATATTACAACAAAACCAATGTCTAGATGCAATGTAATGTGTAGTGACTAGTTTGAAATGTAATTTTGTTGAGTGTGGGTTGCTTTATTTTAATGTAGATGGCCTCTAATATCTGAAGTTTCTTTTTACTGTATGTATGTGTGAGTATTGTTGTGTTATCAACTAATATCTGTCTAATATTATGTACATGGCTATGTTTTTCTAAGAAATGTTGTTTAATAAAACTATGATCAGAAAGGGGACAGGTAAGTATATGTGAGAACGTAATTGTAGTAAAACCAATATATGCAGCGTGTTTATTATTAGCATCAGAGATACAATCTCTGAATGGATATGAAAATTGATACACTACATTGTTTTTTTGTAGAGGATTTAGTTGTGTGGTTATAGGGTGATTAGAGACTATATATAATTAAGGCAATGCCTTTAAGAATGGAACAACTGAAAGTAAGCGCTTAGTTGCGATACAATGATGACATTTTCATACTCTGTTCATACTAGAAAGACATACCTATTGTTGAAGAAACTATCAATTTATAAAACCATCAATACACTTTACAATGAAGAATGAATTTAACATCTGTATACTGAAAGCCAGTGTTTACTAGATAATACCTGAAGTTCAATTTCTACCACACACACAATATTCTCAAAGGGATTGTCTATTGCTTACAAGCCTAGAAAAACAGTGCTGATTGAGAATATTAACAGATCCTGTGTATAGGACAGTCTCCAAATAAATAACTATATAACATCAAAAAGCAGATGTATGGGTTTAGAAGACAAAAGAAAATCCTGCAACAATTTTAATAAAATGAGGAGTAGAGAGTTATCAGTACATGTGGAAAACTAGGCAGAAAATGCAGCTTACAACTGACATGTCTAGAAAATAGTTTCAGAAAGTTTTGAAAAGCCATATCTGTACCACATCAGAACCTTTTGAAAATACTCTCAGTGTTTGCTAGCAAAGAGATGAAGAAAAGAAACATTGAAGAGAAAGAAAAGAGGATGAATCATGCAAACCCAAACTTCTTTTCTCTCACATAAACAAAGGATATAGAGAAGAGACTATACAATAAGATGTAAACAACCTCTAGTATAATGTAGAAATATCATTAAGTAGACAATCTTAAATAAAGTAGAAAGTAAATGCAAATGCAGATGAAGTGACACAATACAGCATGCTTAAATATAGCATTGGTACCATGGTAACCTGAAAATATATACAAACAAAACTGGAATTTTGACAATATGACCATTTATATATTTCAGGTATTACCAAGTATGGATTTGTTTTGAATTAATATGTAAGCACTATTTATATGCAATCTTTGAGGAAACTATAGAAAATAAAGGGATGTACCTTTAGTCATATCTTTGAGGTAAAGAGTATAAAAAGTAATAGGGAGACCAGTACATTATTCACAATAGTTATTTTTAAATCTTAATTTGCTTTTGTTTTTATTATTTTCACTAGCAACATGGTTGTCAGACATGACAATTACTTTTTCAACTTAAGCCATGTTTGAATGCTAACCTTTAGGAATTTAATGTATGCAAAAGATTTAATTTTAACAGCATCATCCATCTTCTATGGGCATACCAATTCTATCAATGATTCCCAACCAAAACATTATCCCTTTACTTATAACTCAACCAAACAGGCTTAGGTTCCTCCTTAAGTAAATCACCAATTTAGCCAGTATTGCTCTACACTCATCAATGAGTATCACTTTTTGGAAATCCAGTTGAAACAATATATTTCACCTTCAAAAGAAAGGTGAAAAATGGTTTGGTACACATTCCTAAATGTTTCAGTATATAACATTGTGATGTTTCAGGCACATTTCATAACCCAATGGCTTCAAATAACACTTTACTAGATGTATGTGTACTTCAGTTTCTCTATTGGTTTGAAGTACTTAAAACTTTAATAGACATTTGTCTATTTGGCTTTAGAATGAAAGAACATCAAAATTACATCTCAAAACCTGAACTGTCAGTACAAATTAATTTATTACTAAAAGTGTCTTAGATTTGGCTTCAGTTTTAATAAAACTATTAATTTGTAGAAGAATCTCCCACCATTTCACATGAAATATCAAATTTTGATCAAAATGTGATGATAAAGATGATGACAATAGGTTGAGTGTAAATAATAACTTCTCATCCAAGATATTCACACAGTTATTAGGATAAGCACAACTGTTTTCATTAAGAATTTTTTTCTTTGGATTAAAGAACAATGTATCACACGAACATAAGTTTCTAAGGCAAGGAATTAGTTGTGAAATCCCATAAATGTATTTAATATGACATTTCAAAGAATAAATATTTGTTACCAGAAAAGTTAAGACTTGAGAGATGTGCAAGGAAAAGTAAAAGCATTAGATAAAACATTGAGACAACTTGTATAGCAGACAACAGATGACATTTTTAATGTACAAGTGTTTGAAGGTTAAAAGAAAAGTTATCTGGATGTTCGCACAATCTAGAGAAATAGCAGTTGATAAACCAGAGTGACATATGCAGCTTTTGGAAATAAATTTTATAAGGCATATCCCTGGATAGGATTACTGCAAGAGTGTTTATGTGTGTGTGTGTGTGTGTATGGGTTATTCCATATTAACTCAACCAATGGTGCTATAGTCACTATCTCAGATTTTTATAAAATTCTAGTATAAAAGGTACCCACCTATGAGAAATGGACAACCCTAAAATTTTTGTTTCTTCAAGGTCTTAGTTCAGAAGTTATGACCTCTTGAATTTTGCTGTCAATTTTGTGGATTTTAAAATTGCCAAATTTGACATTTCATGATTGCATTCTAAGGAGTACAAGTTATAGTAGCACTTTTTTGTATATAAAAAAAAAGAGTATGAAGAGGAACTTACTCCAACTTTTAGATTGGAACAGAGAAATTCCAAAATTAGTCAGACAAGTAAAATCTAAATTGAACCCAGTATTCCCAAGAATATATTAAATTCACTGTACCATAGCTCTAAGGGTCAGAAGTCTGTAACCAGTTTGAATTTTAAAGCAACGTCTTTCACTGGAGTCCATTATTTAGAGTGAAAGATAATCTGTAATTGTGAAAAATTTGATTTTTAAATTCAACTGACAATGCTAGTTGCTAAGATTTCAAAATTGCATAAAATGTTTTTTTCAAGGAGGTGATAGCAAATTTTTGTCAAGTAGGAATTATGTAATTCTTGTAAAACCAATATTTCAATGTTTTTCACAAGGCAAATCATGAAATGTTTATAATCAACTTTATTTTTTATTTTATTGCTAATGATTTAGCTTTTATAGGTGGTAAATCACACACTAACACTAAATAGTAATTTCCCCCATTTCTAACAGCCTATAACTATGAACCTACATAGACTAGAAATAAAATAAAGCAGAATTTTTTTGTCATGTATTAGATTACAGGATCACCAAATATTAATTCAATATCTTCTTAGAAAGCAAATATGTGAAGTATTAATTTTAAATCAGCAAATTTCAAGGGACCATAACTTTCGAGCTTAGACCCAGAAGAAGCTAACATTGTAGAGTTTTTCATTTCTCATATACAAAAATTTCATAAATCTGAGATGGTGCGAATGGGAACTTCTGAAAATTTGGTTGAATTGACATGGAATGAGTGACTCTCTCTCTTTATATATATATATATATATATATATAGCTAATATTAGTGGTAAATATACACATACATATGCAAAATATATAAATATATATACATAGGTGCATACACATACATGTATATTTTTTGAATAAATGAGGATAGAATTCAGGTAGAACTCAATGTCTAAGACAGAGTAAGGATATAATAAAAAGGCTTAAACACTAATATTCCATGGTCATAATTTATTCCATTGGAACTGTAAATACGATCCAATTCATCAGACCTACAAATTCAAAAAGAAAACAGAAAAAATAACTCTGGAAATAAAAATAGAATTTAGAGAGAGTGTAAGTATGAGAGTGTGGGACGAATGTTAGAGAGGGGTAACAGACGAGAGAAGGTGGGAGATTAAACCTTAATAGAGAGAAGTTTTAGAGAGGTGAGTTGAAGAGGTTTAAGTGTGAGAAATATGAATGTTGTCGGATGTCTAATACATTAAAGATGTAACCGTAAAGGATACATTTCGTGTTGACAAACACACACCATAGACGATCTAATCTTAAAGATCAGAAGAAGAGGGAGGGAGGGGAAAAGAAAAGAAAAAGGGGTGGGGGAGATAGATGGGGTGGGGGAAACTAAAACTGAAGGGCATTTACTGAAAGGGCCGCTGTGTAATTAAGAAAATTTGACAAAATTAATATCGACTACAGGTTACTAATCAAATATAATCATATAAAAAATAAACATAATGATTATCTAATCTAGCAAGGACCTATATTTTTATGTTCAAAAACACATGCGTATACATACATACACAATAACATATACATGTACATACATACATATAGGCGTGTACCCACATACACACACATATATATATATATATATATATATATATACACACACATACCCATACATGTATACATATAATACATAAATAAATACATACATATACACATACATCCATACACATCCACTCTTACATATATATACACATACACACACATATATACATATGGACATACACATATGTGCACATAAACATATATACATAAAACCTTACATCTCCATACAATTACATACACCCATCTAAACAAATAAACAATGTATCCTTATATCTATCCGTCTAACTATACATACATACATATATACATACATATACACCCATATACAGATATATATGAGTACATACATACCAAAACATACATACACATATAAACACATCTACATATACATTTACATATGTAAAAAAAAAATGTTATGTTATCTCTTTCCATTGATGGACTTTTGTAACACCTTTTGCTACTGTCTAGACTCATTAGTGTAACCATATTTAGTGGTCTGGTCCTCAGGGTCTTAGGACAACACTTTAACCATGGCTAACTCTGCACTGGTCAATGCTGATGCTGGTCCAAGCTGGTTGTTGATCACTGGTCACTTCAATCTACATCATCTCTGCCCAAGTTGTGTTCTTTATCTCAGAGCAGTAGAAGATTAAATGTTGTCATAGACTCACAGTGCTAGTCAAGCCATGGCAGGTGCCATATTAAGGAAAAATATTTTCATGACGAAAAAAATAAAATGAGAGATTTGTGAGATTCACTTGGTTTATATAGCTCTTGGTAGAACAAAAATTAACACTCCCTGCATCAATATCTCTAGTGATAGTAGTCCTTGTCTAAACTTCTGGAAGGCTAGGTTCAAAGTCTTGAAATCAGGAATGCTGGTTGGCAGCTGGCATGGATTTCAGAGGCACTCAATGATGCAGGATTGCAGCCCAAATTCTTATGAGTTCCCCCAAGTTATCTGCTTATATACCCTTTGGCCCAAAACTGGCATGGGGCTGAAGGATTCTTGGGATTTTTTGATTCTTCTGGGCTGGTCACTGTCTCAGTGGAGACATAGGACAAATAACCTGCCAGCTATGATAGACTGATTTTCATAATCTTAACCTTCGCAATGGATTTCCATTTCTTCATCTGCATCTTTGTTTGCCAGTGTCATGTGTTTTCCTAATTTCTCAAGGAGATAAAATTGTTCCCCAAATCTGATTTTGTCTGCATATCAGACTCCTGATAAATAAGAAAAATAAACTTTAGGAGAGAAAAAATCCTCACATCCCATTCTCACTAAGGAAAATGTCATGTCTTGTCTTGTCTTGTCTCTCTCTCTCTCTCTATATATATATATATATATATATATATTTCATTTTGGGTCTTTAACTCTTTTCTTTTCCTGCTTAGGATTAATATTTAACTACTTCACCACCTCAGTTTCACACTTTAATAAAGATAAAGGAAACTCAGTCATCAGTTATGTGCAATATGTGATACATGCTTAGGCAATCATGTATCTTTTGATACATGACTGATGAAGCAGTAGATTTTTATTTCTTTCTGCAGTAGACCAGTTGCCATCCAAGGCTATAGGTCTGTCCTGCTATTTACTCATAGCTGGGGGAAGAAGAGGATTCGTACCTTTCCCAAGGGTATTAGCACACAAGTGAATTTGATTGGAATTCAAACTTGGCTCTCCGATCCCTCAATCCGAGCTGTTATCCATTACTCCATTGTGCCTCCCCTGGGAACTATTTAACTCAAATTACTTACATGCATGCGGCCATGATACAAACATTGGAATTGATTTCATTGGATAGTTTTTATTGAAAGAAATAAATCAAATTCGTGTTAATGTTTTGGTAAAATTATCTTATAAGAAAAATTACTAAGAGAAGAATTTCCTGTTCTAAGATGTAAATGCTATAAAACCTCATTTGACCTCATTCATTTTTAAGTCCAAATTATTGTTGGTCTAATTCAAGTAAGAATGACTGCAAAAACATCCCTCTCCCCAAATTTATAGATAAAACATACAGATGCATGCTAGGATTTCTTCCTAGCCAATAAGATAGACTGTTGTCTCCAGTCTTCAATTATTGAAATCACTTACCTTCTGGTAATGTTCATTTGAAGCAACCCAGATTAACCCACTTCCAGATTACACACAGGCATAATTTAACGTAGTACAGAATAAACTGGGACTAGCTTACTTCATACTTAAATATAAAATAGCCTAGTTTGCACTATAGCCTACCTAGAGCAGTTTATATGCCCTTTTACTATTGGTATCAACAATGGTTTTTCTTAAGTAGAATGTTATGGTTTGAAGTCAAAATTGTTCTTTATTCTTGTTGAGTGTAGGATTATGAAATGGTGCTGACCCATTACAAAAGATTAATATTCAGAATGTTTCATTTTGTTCTAACCACATAAATTATTCATATTTATGTGGTTAGAACAAAATGAAATATTCTGAAGATTAATAGATTCTTAGATAGATAGATAGATAGACAGATAGATACGAATAGACTTAAATAGATATCCCTTTTGCATGCTAACACTATTCTTAATTTGTGAACTTTTTTGCCTCATTACTGTTGCTTTGTTTACTTTTGTTTTGCATATATTGTTTGCTTAGTATTATTTTTGCCCTGTTCTTTTCTTTGTTATTGTTTATTGCAAATTTTGTCACTTCCATTTTTTGGAAATTTCTGCCAATTACACTAACTTGTATCTCATTACTTACAGTTTACTAATTGGACTAGAAATACATTTCCAACAGAAATGGTTTTTACATTGTTGATTGTAAAAAGGATCAACTCATGGAATTACTGATGAATCTAAATTTATTAGTTTTACCAATGATTTTAATCCAGAAAAAATTTGATTACTCAATTCATGCAAATAAATGTCAGTTACAAAAGAAATATTGCCTAAAAGAGGGACAATACCCAATTTAAAAAAACCAACACAGAAGGAAATACGCAAAATATATACCTACATTTAAACACAGTATATTCTCAGTACAAGCTGCTACCAAAAAAGGAGCTTCTGTAAAATTTGACCATAATTACTCTGAATTTGTATATCCTAATGGTGTAAAATTCAATATAAAAAGAGAGAGACACTTGTACTATTTAAATACTGCAATAATCTCCAAAACTGCTGTGTAGCCTAAAACAATGGCATCAAATTCTTGGACATTATAATATGAAGGACATTATAAAACTACAAGATGTTGTGGAAGGTATGGAAATTATGTAAAAGTCAAATTTAAACTGTGAAATATGTACCCAAGGCAAAATGGTGCAATATAAAAATAAATTTAAAAAAATGGGTAAATAAAATATTAGACATGGTTCATTGTGATCTTGCCAGTTCAACTGAGCAGAGATCTTTGAATAGTTTCAAATATACACTTTATTTTGTTAACAACTATTCCATTCTAAAAATGGTTTATTTTCTGAAATAAAATAGGTATTACATTTATCACTACAAAGAAATCTTTGGCAGACAAAACTATGTACAACTCAGTAAGACAGCTAATAAATGATAATGGCATAGAATTCACTTCAGAAAATTTTAAAATTCAATAATCATAGTAAACCTGAGAAATCAGCCCCATACTCTGCACACCAAAATGAACTGCAGAAAGATCTTGGCAATCTATTTGAAATTAGCTGAATCAAAACTACCAAAATTCTTATGGCAATATGCTGTTATGACAGTTGCATACATCAGAAATTGGTGTTATAGTGAATGAACTGGAAAAAGTGCCTTCAAAATGTTTACAGGTTGCAAATGTAACATTGGTAATATGCATATATTTAGAACAGTTTGCTATGCCTGCATACAAGGTGGAAAAAACTGGACACTAAATGTGAAAGATCAATTTTTATAGGCTACGATAAATTGAATTGTGCCTATTTAACATATATGCCAGAAACTTAAAAGCTCAAAAGAGTGTGTAAAATTTAATGAAAATTTTGAAATTCCTACTACATCTGACAATTACTTCACTTCTGGTTGAAGTAAATGCAACATTACTTGTCAACTATTTGAAGAGAAATCCTTGTGTGAAGGAAAAACAAGGAAGTCAAATTACACAATCAAAAAATTCAATCAATAATACCGAAATAATCCTAGTGCAGAAATATCTAACAGAAGATACCTCCATGAAAAATGCCTATAAAGGATATAAATCTGACTATAGACTATTACTGTCCTGTGAAATATATACCCAAAACTTATATTGAAGCTATTCAACATGATTTATTTGTCCAACCAAAATGTGTCTGACTTATTTACTAAACCTATTGACAGTAAAATTAAGTTTTAATGCTCTAAATGGAGCACAATCCTGTACTTCTTGCTTACCACCTTTTTTTGTGTTCTCCCAGTCTTTTTCTTTTTTCTTCTCATTCTTTCTTACCCCTTTTGTAATTTAAAAAGAAAAATTTAAAAATAGGATTAAAAAAAAAAAAGATGTTAAAAAATACTTTTGTTTTGCATATATTGTTTGCTTAGTATTGTTTTTGCTCTGTTCTTTTCTTTCTTTTGTTATTGTTTATTGCAAACTTTGTCAATTCTGTTTGTTGGGCATTTTTGCCAATTGCATTTAACCATGGTAAATTACTCTAAAGATAAGCATAATCAATAGGAGATAACTAGTGATGACTAATATATTAACCAATAAAAATACTGTTTTTAGTAGCATACATATACAATAGAATAAAATTGCCTTTTAGATACCATGTACAATTGAAGTTTAACCAATAATAGAACAAGTTATAAATTTTGTAATGGTGATAAGTTCATAACACAAATTTTAACAATAAACATCTGTAATCAGTTTTGAGATGTATGGAAAATTAAAGAATCAATATAGTACATAAATGACAAATAAAATAAATACATTTTAACCATCAAACAATTACTTACAATTGATATGATAACAAAACCATTTAAACTAGGTACCTCCACGAAATTGCTAAAAAAAGAGCATAGCTTGATGAAAAAGATGCCAACCTTGCCGAAAACAAAATTTTATTGTCTAAATGCTTATGTTATTATTAAGAGGAAAGACCAAATTTTTTTTAATTATTTTTAAAAATTTTTCCTTCTTTTTAGAACATTCTAAATTTTGATTAAAAATACCTTGTTTCTATTTGTATCAGCGGAACTAGTAAAATAACATATACAATTTTTAGCATGTTTTTTTTTTTTATGACACACATTAATTTGAAAAATCTTGCAAAAATAAAAATAATTGTCGGATGTTAATGAAACTTTCAGGAACTATTCACAGATGATCGAAATTATTATAAATATGTTTTTTTTTTAAAGTCATGGCAGAAATATTTTTTTTAAATATTTATTACCCCCCCCCAAACTAATTTTATGAAAACGCTAGAAATTCGATCGAGTCAGGTTTAGTGATTATAATAATTAAAAAGCACAAGGCTTTGAGGAATGCAAATCATTTTTTTTTTTTTTTAATTGGACCCCTCGTACCTGAAAATCAGCTCTGAATTGTAACATACAAAACTCAATAAAACAAAGATATTATTTAATTTCAAATGCTTTTATTTGCTTTTTGGTTGTTTTTATAAATATGAACAATATTTTCTGAAAGCAAAACTTTTTCGATGAAAAATGAATTTTTAATACAATTATTTGTTATTTCTTTAATTATAATAGATTTTTACATTTAAGTTGTTAAAATATTATAAATTATTTAAAAGCTGCATCAGGTTTCCTAAGAGTCTTTATAAGAGATCTTTTTTTAGCGCATTGTAAATTGTATCATTTTGACTAATCAGATGATCCAAAGTAATTAAGAAATGTAATTTTGTGTTTATAATCGAGCTGTAATTATAAAGTACGGAAGACCAACCAGAATACAATTAAGTTGCGTTATTTGAGTTAAGCATTGTTCTCCACTGTTAAGGCCTTTACTTTTGCAAAACATGAGTAGAGAAGTTAATTTGATTTTTCAATTTCAACTGAGAAGGGTACCTACAAGTATCAGTATCATCTTATGAAATTTATATAATCTTATTTTTATATTAATATCAGTTATGACATTTTCCCATAAATGAAATATCAAAATTAATAATAAAATGAATGGAAATACAAATAACACAGTAAAATGTAATAAATGTACATAAAATTATAGTATTTTATGTACACTTCTGATAAAATTTCATAAGAAAGGTACCTATAAATTAATTAGATACCTTTCTTATGAAATTGAAATTTAATGTCACTCTTAACAGTCTTATTTTAATTTCTTTATAATATATTTTCCATAAAGCATCATAAACGTAAAGGTGAAAGCTAAGTACAAAAAAAAAAATTAGACCACTGAAAGTTTTCCTTAAAAATAACGAGGTAAAATAATTTGTTCACTTAAATGTAAATTATTTCACTTTTCTCCTTCCGTAGAACAAATTATCCTCATGGAATTGTCAATATGTCATTCATCACCTGTCAAGAGACGCGAAAGTTTATGACCTGCTTTGTTTTATTTTCAAATTACATCTTTTTCGGCACAAAAGCTAAGTTAAGTTTGGTTCAAAATATTTTAAATAAACATTATTTTTAATTTCTGATTTTCTTAAAATAAGTTTTGAAAAAATGATAATTGATATTTAAAAGAATTTCAAAGTGAGATTTTCAGTTTTTTTTAAAAAAATGGAAAAAAATGGTCAATTTTATCTGACTTTTGCCGATTCAAAAAAAACTAGATTTTTAACGAAAATTTCGGACATGCTAGGAACGATTAAAAAATGTAAAAAAAACCCCCCCAAAAATACTTTGATCTTTCCTCTTAATAATAACAAACATTTAGACAATAAAATTTTGTTTTTTTCAAGTTTGGCGTATTTTTCATCATCCTATACTCTTTTTTTTAGCGATCTCGTGGAGGTACCTAATTTAAACTGACTCACATTATCCTATATGATGCTGCACATATTTTTAAAAATTTTACTTTAATGTTTTTAAAAAATAATGGAGAATTTAATAGATTACTTAAAAATCTTTTACATATCAACTCAAATAAAACAGTAACCCATTGTCCAAAGTGTTGAATTAAAAATTAAACATTCATCTTGTTTATTTCATGAATGATGAATGGCATCCAAAATCAGTTTAGTTTTCAAAAAGAACTGAAAACAAGCTGGGAGGGGCAATGACCTAAGCTATCATAACTGCTTCAACATATTTCTAGTCTGCTTATTCAGATAAAACAGTCTTTCATTCTAGAAATAATTTTTTTTATCAGAATCCCTCCCATATTCTTTAACTAATCTAAGTAACACTTACTGTTTCTTTACAGACAAACTTTTCATTGTTTCAGCTAAGATTAAAAAAATAAAATTGAAAGTTCACTTCAGCCATATTTTAATAATTTGATAATTGAATCAGCAAAATTCCTTTTTGATATATATAAAGTAATTTTAAAAAAAATCTTTAAGTGAGAAAGAGAAGAGGAGGAGAGAATGATGAGAGCAACCATTTAACATATCACTTGAATGAACAAGAGATTTCAGTCTAACTTGACAATAGAGATAAATATTTTATAAAATATATCTTTTTGAAACCATATTTACTACTTTACATAAAACAAAATGCATGACAATAGCAGATGAACAGAGTATGACAAAGTTTTTTCACAATATTTCTATATACATGGGTCACTCAGTAGAAAGGATTTTCTTTTAAATAGAGAAACAAGTGGATCATTTTTAGATTAAAGAGAAACTTACTTCAAAATAAAATGGATATGCATTTGGACCAAGCTTTTTGATAAGTCGTCCTTGGAGCCTGGTTAGTGGGCGTTTCTGTTCTTTGGGTGGTGGGTACACCTGGATGGAAGAAAGGAAGAGATCCTTGCGAAAGGTGAGGCCCAATACATCCAGGTCTTCTCGACCATAACGGAATGCTGCTAAAATGTGTGCATAAACTTTGCGATCTTTTAGATAGTCTGGATCCACAAGAATGACACCATCTGCAAGGGAAAAAAGACATTAAAAAAAATCAGAGAATGAAGAAAAACAGAACAGTTTACTGTGAAGTTTTTGCTAATAATAATGAAGAAAATAATTTCCATTAAAACATTTAAGAAAGGATTTTTTAAGAAAGTCAAAGTTGCATTCATTTTTGTCAAATGGAGAAAATAGAAATGTAATAAACAGAATACTTTAACCAGTTGAACCTGCCATTTGATCATTTTACATTACAAAATGTTTTTAAAAGTCACTCCACTAGAAGTGCAATCTAGAAGAAGGATGCTGAATTTAAAGCAGAGACAATCACAGGAAACCACTATCTTTCCTAAAAGCAATCATGGTAATGCACTGTTTACAAATATTAAAAGTAAAGTATGAGGCGAACCATGACTAGCAATGTCCTGAATAGAGATACAAAATTTTAGATAAGTCTCCAACATATGGCTGTTTAAATGTACTGAGTTCAGATTTCATAAAGTAAACAAAGATAAGGGTGAACACAGGACCAAAATAATTTTTAATCAATTTCTTTTTAAAGGCTCTGAATTTATTTTATAACTTTTCAATATACAATAATAAATATAAAACAAAACTCAGAACCAAACAGGTCAACTTGACAGAAATCATAAATTGATTATTTAAAAAAAATGTTTGCAATGTTTAAATATATCATTTTTTTTTTTTACAAAGTTTTATCTATCATTTTCAAATAGATGACCAATCATATTCAACTAAGGAATCATTTTTTTTTCCGTTTCAATATTAAAAATAACCATTTAAATAATTTTGGCATATTCAGGCTGCAATATTGCCAATAATGTTCTTAAAATAGACCATCATTCACTTCATTGTTACAACTAGACATAACTGATACTGTTCTTTATTTGAAGAATAACCCAGCTACATGGAGCCAACTGAACATAGGAAAGTGTACCACTAGCTTTCCACATTGTGTTACAATCTCAAGAACTCCAAGAATGTCATTTCCACACTTCCAAATATGGTGATTGTGCTTCCTCTTGACCTGTAAGCCCAAAACACAAGCACTGTTTCATAGCTGCTCTTGAAGTTAGCCAAGTGCTGTTTCAAATACAGAAATTATGCTTTTTTTTAATGTATACATCACCAATGTATGCAGATGTTGGCCATCAGAAAGACTAGTACTGAGAGTATAGCACCCAGAAGGGCTTTCATTATGGCTGGTGCAACATTCAGCTTAAACTCCATTTGTTTTAGGCAGTATTTTCACCCCTTGAAAATCATGGTTCAAAAGGGCCATAGTAAATAGGCACCTGCAGGTAGACCTGTTGTAGGTCAAGAATAGCAACCTTTTTGGTGCCACTCCCTCAGCCTCTGTGTGCACATGTCTGTGTGTGCATCCAGACACTCATTTAATTCACAATAGTCTAATACTGGTTGTATTTTACTTTTATTTTCCTGTATCACTGCCATCAATAGTATCAAAACTCTTGGAGGGACAAAAATCGTTTTTGGTATAAGGTGCAACCAATGACTGTCTTCTTGTCTTGGTCAAATTCAGCATAGAAATCAGGTTCAACAATCTTAATGTCTGTATAAAGAGAAAATGGGAAAATGTACATAGCCAGACTCCATTATTTGAAGTTCCCTCAGATCTCTAGTTTTGAACCCAAGCAACAGTAGCTATCCATCTATTGCCAATACTTTGATGTCAAGTGAAGCTATATACTATCTATCCCAAACTTGATATTTCCAACTCCACTGTACCTGAGGGTATTTCTGTTTACAGTTAATATGTTCACCTCCTCCTTCCAAGATTGACAGACTGCTCTACTTATGAGGGATTATGAATGACCAGTGTCTCTGATTGCCACATTCTGGATTCCATTCATATGGAAGTCTTTGACTGGTAGCATTTAATTCACAATTCATTTGGAAAGAGAACTGGTTAGTCCTTTTAAAAGTGATTCAATCTGGAGCATTGATAACATCTGATACTATTGTGATATTTTGCAATTGGAAGTTTACCAGTTACAACTGGCAAAGTGCTAGCTGCAGCTAATTCCTCAGTGACCATTATGGCTTTGGCTCAGGTTCGGTCCAATAGATTCTATTTCATTTCTTCCATCATAGAGGATGCACACAATAGTTGCTTGAAGTAATCTGGCAGTGCTGCAATGAATTCACATACAAATCCTTGTTTGTATATTCCACTGAATAGCCCTGTTATTGTTGATGGAAAATCTTATAGTTGAAGAGTTATAGAAGTGGCAAAAAACAACAAAGGAATATAGATTTAGATCATGATTTTCTAATAAATGCAAGGAATATTATGTTGAAAACTGATATTTGGTGCATGCATTTTGTGCCAAAAACGAGTAATGATTAATTTAATGTATGGAAGGAACAGAGTATGTTTTAAATATCTCCCTAAGAACAATTTTCTTAGATATGACAAAAAATTTTATCAATTTGATTAAATTTTGTGTTGCAAGCCCTTCCAAATCCACTTGATATAGGTAATTTTTGAAAAAAAAAATGCTAAGTGAAACTTGTCTGTCACATATCACATTCATTTCAACAAGATTCCTCACAAAAAGAGACAGAAAAAGCAGTTATCATCTGATCATCTGAAAGTAAAGGATGTGAGAGTTTTGATTAACTTCAAATGATAATAACTTGATAAATACTTGGAGTTAGGTCAAAGTTAAACCAGTTCTGCATTCTTGAGACCATATACTTTGTGCTGTTTCTTATTTTATTTTCCACACACACATACACAATAAAAATTAATTCACACCATGTGTATAAAAAATACAATTGCGCGGAAATTCATTCCTTACCATGCCCTGTGGGGTCAAAAACAAGGAAAAACACCCAAAAGTTCGGACGTAGTGAAAAGCACACCACGTGGTTCAAAATAGGATTTATTGACCAATCAGGACTCGATATATAAGAAACCCATTTCTTAATCTCCCGGAGCCTCATCATTCTTATATAAGGAAGGTAGAAACTCTCATCAAAAGGGAGAGAGAAACAGCAACAAGCTGACATCAAAGCGACACGGACAGTTTCCTGTACACACACCGAGAGGATTCAGCGGTTCACAAACAGGCAGTATCACGTATCAGTGAACATTCTTTTAACCCTTTTTTCTCTCATCTCGCTCGCTACACATAGTCCTACCTTTCCCTCTCACATTCCCAGTTCCTTTCTTTCTCTTTTCTTCCGCAGCTTTACGGACAATTTCATTTTTGTACAAGGAAAAAAATAATTCTTTACAAAAATAAACAAAAGTTTGTTTTACTTTATTTGTAGTGTATTTTCTTTTTATTATTTGTTTGAGGGACTTCTTTGCACCCTCTACAACTTTCAGACTAGATATAGTACACATCACTTGGGAAATATTCCAAAAATGCTAAATTGCTTGTGATCCCACTGTATTGTAATCCTTGATGATTAGTATTCAATGTATATTAACAATCAAATTGATTAATCAGTTATATATCATCAATATATCTCTGTCTATCAAAAGCTATGCAAATTTTAAAAGGGTACAGAAAATTCCCAGTTTTTTGCCTGACAATTTTTCTTTAAAATTTTAAGCAATTTTGTACCAAACAGTCTTTCCCAATATTTTCAAACAATGACTTTTTTTCACTGTATTTATATTTATGTGGCTAAATTAATAAATGCAAAACAACAACAATAGTCAAAATTCAATTAAGTAAATGTAAATAAAAAATAATTTATGCAAAAATATTTTTTCTTTAGTCTGAAAAATGCTTTGACTCAATCTAAGTTTTGCCTTTCTGGAAATGTTTTGTGTTTGAGAACAGAAGTACTTTTTTTTTTTATCAGGGAAGCAAATAAATTGGCTTTAAACTGGATGATTGATTACAATGTTTCAGTTTAGCAAATAGCTTTGAAACAACACAAAGCAAAGTTCTAATTTTGCATTAGAAGCACATTGTAATTTGACAATGATTTACAATGTGACAGTTAAATGGGTTGGTGAGTTTTTTCTTAATTTTTTTTTTCCTTTCAGAAAAGAAAGAAACAAATATCAATTTCATTAGATCAATATTTGCACCTAATTTGGAGAAAACAAAACAAACGTAATATATACTCAGCATTTTCTTTAACAATAATTTTCGAGTTAAGGGGTTGCATCATCCAAAATTAATAGTTTTAAGTTCTTATAGGGAAATCAGAAATTTTTAGTGTGGACATGTGACTATATTAAGAATTATCTAATAGCTCAAGGAGGATGTGTGGGTAGTGTATTCATATTAGGGTGGAAAGTGGAATCAATGAAAATGGATTAAAATTCTAGGATAGTTTGTTGTGTTCACTTTCACACAAATTCTCTTGGGGAAAGTATGAACTCATCTCTTCTACTATATAAGGTTAAATAGCAAGCTAGTAAAAGTCTAAATTCAAAACTGTGGAAAAAAAACAAAGGGAAACCACTCAACCATCTTTCTCAAAAGTTCATGACAATTTAGATAATAATGATAAGAAATAGAAACAATTGCTTATATTCCGAAAGGCCATAAGTTCTGGAAACTGTGCACACCTTGCGAACCTCTGTAATTACCTAATACAATGGATAACAAGCTTTTCCATCATTGCATTTCTGTGGCTCAACTGCAAATGAAAACTTCTGTTGAGGTTAAACAAAACCCGAGAAAAAGATTTAGCTCCACAAGTTGGTATTAAGTCATTGTAGCTTTTTATTTAAAACACAAGTTATGTATTTGAAAGCAAGTTTGATTATCCAAAAGAATTTTCAATTATGATTTATAATGTATAATTTATACAATATAAATCATAATTGAAAATTATGAATGTTTCATCAGATTTATAATAAATCAGATAAACTGTTCAGATTTCCTACTTCTGTTCAACAGACTAAAACAGAATTATTCAAATATTCCTCACAGTTTATTTAGCTTTACAAAGCTGAAACCAATTATTTTACTTCTCTATCCTATTATACATTGTAAACTACAAGACATTATTAAATGTGAATTTTACTAAGAGGAATAAAACAACTGAGTGAATATAGTTGTCTTTTTAAAAAAATACTATTTCATCAAATAAGAGAATATTTAAGTTATTCTTTTCGATATTAAAAGTTATTGAATAAATTCTGCATTATGCTATATTGTATGGCAACCAACAAGAGAAAACAAAAGTTATATTACTAAATTATTGCATGTATTTAGTCAAGCAATATTTCTTTTTTAATTTGCAAAATAAATAATTTTCTAATACATTTAGGAACCCAAGAGTAAAATTGTAGTTAAAATTAAGCAATAATGTTTGTTATTCTTGTCTCTGCTTCTTTTAACTTCCTAGTCTTCTCTTTTCTCTTCTTCCACCCTCAACTAGCAAAAATCTCGAGGGTTAAAGCTGAGTGACAAAGATTCTCCAGATAATAGACAAAAAAAAAGTCTTAGATTTTTTTAGAGCTTCACCAGTGATCTTATTCCAGTCAACAGGGATGACATTTCACTTAAAAGCTAGTCTCTATCTGGTTGACTGAAGGTTGTAAACTCAATCCCTGTACTGTGTAGTAAATTTTCTTTTTCTCTTCAATTACATGCCAGCCCCTCCCCTGATCTTGAGAGCTTTTTGCTTCATACTCATCATATCTGCTCTGATGATATCTGATGGCACAATAATGATCCTCACTTGTAGATCAACCTCTTTGATCAGTTTCCTATCTCTGTCGCTCCTTTCATTCTCACTATTCTCTTCTCCATAAGTTAAGATTTGATTCAAGAAGCCACAGTGACAGAGGCAGCCTTCACCCCAATCTCTCATAATCCCTATTTCAAGGCCAATATAATTTGTTTATATTTTTAAAGTCATTTTTCACCATTCCAGTGCAGCTTTGCATTTCTATGTCACAGGCTGTTACTACACTACCCAAATATTCAAATTTACACAACTGCATGATTTTGACATTCCCACTTTCCTACTATTTAAAGGAGTTTTTTGTGTTGTATTTTATCAAGTGCCTTTGTACAAACTATGAAACAAACATATGAAACATACCTTTCTGCACTTTTATTGCATGCTTGAATAACATTCTGATAATGAAAATTTCAAAGTTTTAAAGTAACAATGTTCTTATCTTATTTCCAGTCTAAAACATATCTAATATATAGGGAAAGTTAAATAAAACTTCATTTTAAAGTGTAATGATGAAAATGTGTCAACATGATTTACTTATTCAAGATCAAAATCAAAGGCCATGGAATTATATGGTTCATCTTAAAATTCTAACAGATGAAAGTTATGGTAATTCCTTCCTTTGATTAAAAATAAATTCTAAATGCTTGTGACCAGATTTCAGCAAGAATTTTCTGTGCTTAAGAACAGGATTTGATTGATTGATTCAGTTTTCTATGGCTTATCAACCCTTTGCAGGTTATTTAAAGCCAGAAAATATTTTTAGATTGTATGAATTTTTTTTTGAGATAATAATAATTTAGTGATACAAGTCTTGCTAATTAATCCATAACTGGATAGAGGAGAGGTGGATTCATACCTTTCCCAAGGTTATTTTTGCGTAGGTGAATGTAACAAACCCAGCTGAAACTTGGCTTTATTATTAACAATTTCAAGCCATTATCCATTACACGTCAAGCTTACAGCACTTAGTATTCCCAAGCAGTCACCCAACCAGGTACTGACCAGGCTTGACATTGTGTAACTTGGTGATCATATGGGAACCAATATTTCAATGTGATATGACCATAAGCCCCTAACAATTAGAGAGCTCTACTAGTACATTATACAATCACTAAAGCCTCTTTTTCTATATTTAAATAATTCTGCAACCTTCTAGAGAGGTACTATCCTGGGTGTTCTATCCAGAGTTAAAATTGCTGATATAGAATGTTCACTCGCATCTGTAGTTAATATGACATTATTTTCTGCAATTAGAAATCTTGACAATGTTTTCCTTTTTTAGCAAGGGCATTTTTAAAACTCTCAAATACTTGTATATTAGTCCATTTATATTCACTGTTTTTAATGTAAAATGGAAAAAGGTTCAATTAATTCCAAATATTTTGGTAAAATACCTACTATAGAAATTGACTAGAAGGATTTTAAATTGGTAGGAGCAGACAATAATAATGTTTAATATTTTCTGTATTAAAGATGGGTCTGGTGTGAAATGCAATATTTTTTCACAATTGAATACACATTTTTCATTAATGGTTATACCAGCCATTCTAATTTGTATATAGTTGTATTTTTTTTAACTCCAATTCTTATTTGTTGGTTACTGCTAAACATATATCATCTTAATATATTTTTTATGTCCTCTCTTAGAACATTTTCACATGCTTTCTGAAATATGGCACTTAACATTTTTATCTGATATGGCATTCAGGCCTATCCAAGTAAACCTATGGGGGTATTAATAGTTATGATTTCATTAAAATTATCAATTTGGATTTGGTAATAAAAGATATTGAGATCAATTTTTAAAAAAAAATTTAATTCCAGTTAACAAATATATTGCAGATTCAATATTTTAGAATAGGATATAAATCTGAATAGATTATTTGGTTCATACCTAATTTATAATTTCTACAAATACATAAATTGTCATGTGCTTTTTTCAGTATGATTATTGGTGATGCCTGTTTGTCTTCCCAAGGGGAAACATTTAAAATGCCGTCTTCCACCATTTTTCATACTTTTGCAGTTACTAGGGGCAAAATGTGAATCAGTAACCTGCAAGATTCAAAATAAGAGGGATTAACTATTTGTTTCAATTTAATACTTGCTTTTAATATTCCAGTTTCTGTCAAGTACGAATTTATTGCATTCTTTTTTTTTTTTTATTGAAATAAAGTTTTTATTTGAACAAAGTATCTACAATCAAAAACAAATTTTTTTTTTTTTTTTGCTATCCTCTGCCAGCCACAATGATGGAGAAAACATTACCTCACACTATTGCCAGTGAAAGAACCACTCCATTACACAAGGCTCACCCCTTAATCAAGATGCAATTCTGCCAACCCTCTGAAGGAATGCCATCAAACAAGGGCCAATAACCCCAGGAAGTCTTTACTGCCACTGGAGTAAAAATAAATCTGTCAGCAAGAGAAGAATATTTAACTATTTTTTTTATCTCAGCGTCCCGTGTGACAGACCCCAGCTCAAGGGTGGACCTGATCAAATTACCAGTCGAAAATGTATTGGCACAGGTCACATCCCAAATCAATGACTTCCCCACTTTAAAAGGGAAATTGGTAATCCCATCCGATCTGAGTGCTCTTATCATCTAGAAGGGTACTGGTAGCAGAGCAGAGCACTGCATTGAGCCAGATGTCACTACTTGGTTGTGAAGTAGATAATATACAGGCAAAGTGGTGCTGATCCAGAGAGTGCCTCAAATTAATAAAATTGGCCTTGCATTTTATTTTATCCCAGCTTTTCTGTTTTGATGTGTCTTGTGGGATAGAAAGTAATTCTTGGGCTCAGACAGTGCATCCTTGTTCGAAAGAACTACCTGAAATACATTAACACGATGCACCAAGTATCTCATCAATTAATTCCTGACTGGAAGAAAGTGAAGAAAGATATGCTGGAAGTCTGCCACTGATCGAAGGCCCAGGGCTCCGAAACTCAAAGGAAGCTTCATCTGCCTCCAAATGCTGTCAAAATTAACATTGCAAATTAACTCTGCGTATCTCTTAATTGTGATATCTATCTTGTTTAAATCCTGTTCAAAGGTGGAAAGGGGGACTTCGGAGAGTGTAGAGAAACCTCAGTAGAGAAAAACTGTTCTTCAATAGGAAGAGGGATGGGTGTGCATCAATTAATTGCAATTTCTCAGTCATTCATGTTAGAATGACATGCTTAGTATCCAAACATTCTCGAATGGCCATTGGAAAGACCAAAGAATGTATAAACCAAGAATGTATAATTCCTTCTTAGGTGCTATTTTTATATCCTCAAGGAGGAGTCTAATATCCTGGATAGCACCCTCAAAATCATCTGCACTATAATTCAAATTTATTATCACTGACTTGGATTAATCTCAAGTCCAAGCAGAGATAAAGCAGGAATAGCTCCTTGGAGGTCGCCAGCTACAGCCTCAATGGGTCCTCCCAGCATTGCATCATTAAGATAACATATGTCGAAAGGAGAGGCAATGGAATGAGCTACCTCATTGACAGCTATTGCAAATAGTACAGGACCAAGTTGATCACCTTTCTGGATTCCAGTAGCAGGGATAATGTTATCGGAGGCGATCAACATATTTGGATGACTATACGAAAGATGAGCCAGTTAAAATATGGAAGGAGTCCATCGATGGCAAACTTCCAGGGCATGATCCTTTCTGATGCTATTGATATGCATTTTTCATATCCAGTTTTAATAAGATATGTGGGGAAACAGGTGTTGTATTCTCAAAAAATGATCTTGGGGCATAAACCGTGGCTTCACATCTGCCCTATATGCCTACCCCAAGCTGGACAGGTTGCAATTCATGCCCTATCTCCTTCACTCTAGCAAAAGAAGCATCACTATATGCAACAATTTTTAAATGCTTAAGGTTTCCTAAGTCAGGGATGTCTATCTGTGATTTTTCCTTTTTTGCTTTCTTAACTACTCTATTGGCTTGTTTTATACATTCTACATTTTGTTGTTTTAGAATGGAACTTAGTGCACTAACATCATAACTTAGATCAGGTCTGGTTTGGGTGGCCAGCCAGTTAAGTTGACCAATAACTTGCCTGATTTCAGTAATTTCTGTTGTGGAAATTGTGTCTTTAAGGTTCCTGCCTGCTTCTACCGGAATATATTTTAATTTCTTTACATACTCATTTTGTCCAAGTTTGATATTCTCATTATTCTTTTTTATATCTAATCCTATGTATTGGAACTCAGCAGTTTCTTCGGTTTTAACTGCAAATACATGACGAAGCCTGTCTATAACTGCTTTGAAAGATCTCTGACCCTGCAAAGCAAAAATCATCAACATGAGCAGCAATTATACCTTGCAGTTTGTTTCCAAAATGCCATGTAAATATTGCTTGATCATATTTTGAAGCTATTGCTCCTGACTTCATTAATTCTTCCTTGAGTGCTAAGTACCAGGACCTAGAAGCATCAGTCAAGCCATACACACATTTTGAGAGTTTCCAGATATGGCCCTGAGGTACATTTGCTTCTTTAGGAGGATAAACCAGTCGATCCAACTGCTTGCTCTGCAGGAATGTGGTCTTTATGTCCATTGATTTACACATCCACTGGTTAGCTGCCATTATTGCCAGTGCTATGCGTAAAGCTTCTTTAGAGCATGTGGGAGAATCATTCCTTATGTTGTTAGTGTCTCTATCCTGGAAGCCTCTTGCCACAAGTCTGGCTTTATAGGTTTGCTTGCCATTGGAATTTTTATTTGTGTAAATCCATCTTGTGGAAATTTTTGGTTGACCTTGGTCAGGTACTTGGGTGTACTCTTTATTTTCAACCCAGCTTTGGAGCTATTTCTTTCTTGCCTCTTCCAGTTCATCATTGGAGGAGGAAATCATTATATTTTCTTCGTCATAAGAAGTGTGTTCAAGTTCTGTTTCCTCATCCTCACTTGTTTGCCATTCTGATACCCCATGCTCAAAGTCCAGCCAAAAAGGTTCACCCTGTTCCATAACCACGTTCATCAAATGCTTGTTTTTGCCTGTTGCTTTGCCTGCCCTACTTATGACATTTAATAGTTTGTCCTGGTTTAGGAAGCTCAATTTTCTTTGGAGTGAAGTCCTGCTTATGTGGTCTATCTCTTGCTTCTACAGTCTGATGTTGCTCGACATTGTTGTTTGTGGTTCCCAAATCTTCATTCATATCAAACTCTTCAGAAATTGGTACTTCTGGAGATTCTTCGAGACTATTCTGTGAGGCACTAGGTTCCTTGATGCTGTCCTTGGAAGAGCTTCGATATGTCTCAGGGTAGGGTGTTAAGCGAGATGGATGTACCCTTACATATGTGCCACCATGTTTGACAAGCACCTGCTTATGTTCCCACCCTATAACAGTTCCTGGACCAAGCGATCTATCACACAGGTTTCTTTTATAAAGGACGGCATCACCATTTTTGTAGGCTTGTGCTATACCTGTTCTAACTTGGTGACGAAGTGCATGTCTTAGTTTCTCCGAGGACTCACATGCTATGAATTGTTTCCTGGCAGCATGCATAGCATTTAGGTTATCTGCAACAATTTCACTGGTGGAAACACCTTCTAATGCAAGAAGTTTGCCATTTAGAAAGGCAGGTAGGTTGGGATTTTTGCCAAAAACAAGTTGATTGGGACTGTATCCATGAACAGTGTGAAGTGTGTTTTTGGCACTTATGGCCCATGCAAATGCTACCTCAAAACTACAGTTGGTATCTTCTATGGTTTTCTTTACCATTTCTCCCAATATCCCATTGTGTCTTTCATTTAACCCATTGCTCCAAGGACTTTCAGCAGCAGTGGTACGTAGTACAATGTTTAAATTTTGCGCCATGTCTCTAAATGACTGGTTATTAAACTCTCTGCCATTGTCAGTGAGGATAAATTCCGAGGTTCCAAAATATGCAACCCAGTGCTTGAAGATGGCATTAATGATGTCAGAACTTTTCTTACTAGGAATCCTGACTCCAACACTGTATCTTGTACCATGGTCAATTAGGTGCAGTACCTTGTTGCCGTTAATTTCTTTGATGTCCATGGCAATGCTCTCATTGAAATAGGTTCCTAATGAGAATCCAACAATGGGTCTAGGTTCAGCCCTTTTGTACCTCATGCAAATTTCACATGAATTAGGAATTTCTTGTAAAATTTTAATAAATTCAGAATCTCTCATTCAGCATTTCTCACTAAATCACATAGCTTTTTGCTGCTGGGGTGACTGAATTGTCTATGCAACTTTAATGGCAATTTTAATTTTCTCTAGTCTATTTTTACTAGCAATTTCTTTAATAAATAAAATTTGCCTGAACTTACCTCGGTCTGGTAGAGGTCTGCTAATAGGGATGTGGTAGTGACCAGATGAAGTACACTGCATTGAGACTTTTCTCCCCAGCATGGTAACAGTGTCATTCTCAAAATTGAGGCGTGTCCTGGCTCTTTTCATGGAATTTTTACTTAACAGAAGTGGTATGTCAGAGTCCACAACGTCAGTTACGATACTGACTTCAACATTGGCAATGATACACGGTAGAGTGACTGTGTAGATGGATTTGAGTTTGTTTCCATCACCAAACTTATATGTTCTCACTCTGTCTCGAACTTTTATATATTTTTTTTGTTTTTCTGGTATGGTTTCAAGAAAACACTCGTACCATTTCTTTCCACAAACAGTCCCAGAGGCACCAGAATCCAAGATGGCCGAGCCTAGTGTTTCACCCAAAAACGTGTTAGCACCATCTTCCCCTTTTTGCTGACTCATCAACACGAGGTTGGAGACGAGTATGTTTTCATTGTCTTCCATTTTATGTGAAGTATCTTCTGTGTATGGACATTCGCGAGCCCAGTGGAATTTGCATCCACATGTGAAACATTTAGTGGTGTTTCCTTCAGTTCCTAGTGGGTTTAGATTTTTATCAGTGGAGCGTGTTGAATTTCTGTTACGACCCCTCCTGCCATTACCTCGCCGACCAGAAAAGCGAGTAGTAGTTCTATCTGAACGATTGTAAAATGTCCCACTAGATTGCTCCTCCTGATTATCCATGCTGAAGGCAACATCCATTTCATTTTTCACCATGACTGGAGGAGTGGTGGGTGATGAAGCGTCACAATATTGTCTATGCAGTATCTTCTTCAATTGTTTAGACATTTTCGTTAAGACTAAGTTCCTTAACCATGGCTTTCACCAGCCGTTCATTCTCTGGGGTGAGATTTGCGCTTTTTAATGCCCTATACGCGAGAACCGGTTGGGGCAGTGATATTTTGTGTTCCTTTAATTTTACAATGTTACAATCGAAGCAGATAAGAAAATCATCAATTGAATCAGTGCTCTGTCGTATGTATCGCTCAAAGGATTCATATGCTGTAAAAGCCGCCTGGTTTGCGTCTTCCAAGAAAAGTGTGTCCAGTTTTTGGTATAACTTTTCCATGGCATCATCGGCATTTAGGGTGGCAATGTCCAATTCTAGTACAGCTTCCCTGGCCTTTCCTTCCAAGGATAGAAGTACCACTGGGGCGCGTCTATGTATCTCTAAGCTGGTGGCAAGTTCCCACACTTGCATTTTTTTTTCCAAGTATTGTACTTGTCCGTGTTTAAGGCAGGTGGGGAAATAAACTTCGAAGCCATTTTTTTACGATCTAAATGCTCTGCTACCAATGTGAATTAAATAACTGACTCCAACATTGATTAACAGGGTGTATACCTCCATCTTTTTTTCTAAAAGCCATTAATTTGGCCAAAAATATTAAGTCACAAGCATGTTGGGGTATCTCAGCTTGGAGAAGGGTATTAATAAGAGCTGTTATGGATTTTTTCAAATGTTCACCAGCTTTGGCAGTGTGGGCAGAAATTAAGTCTTTGATGTGACCAGGTTGTAGGCCGTCCACACCACCACTGCTGCTTCCCAAGAAAGACTTCAGAGCAGCAACCATTGCTTTCTTCAAGATTACAATATTGGAATCATTGTTTTCCATCTGAACAACTCTGACATTTGATGGTGGCACAGGATGTTTCCTACAGAGCACTGTGAGAACTTCTGGTATAGTAGCTAGTATAGTATCAGATGAGGCCAATACTCTAAGTGCAGCTCAGACATCACTCTTGATCACTCTAGCACGGAGTCTCTTAGAATCGTTGACTGTAGTTAAAAGGATGAAATCTATTAGGATTAGGAAGTTTAGAAAATTTGAAATATTATCTTTCATAATAGATGAGACAGATGATGTAGGGTCCTTAAAGGAATGCTGAGCACAAGTGTTGCAAAAGAGAAAAGGTGATCCCAGTCAAGTAAACTGTTCAAGTTAAGTGCATGGTCTATGGCAGCAGCCAAGGCATCGACTGCCAGAAATCGGACTGATTTAGGGATTTTTAAAGGCACCTTCTGGAATTGCCTGAGGAGTGAGGTTGACCTCAAAACTTCACTAGTGTCTATTTGAGTCAGTTCATTACATTGATGGTTCACACTATCTTGTAGATCTGAGAGAGACAGACAATGTGAATAACTCCAAGCAACCAGAGACACTGAAGCATTTCTAGTCAATCCTATGCATGATAAATGAAAAGACTGCTGACAATTTGAACAACTCCTGACTCTTTTACACTTGTTAATGCTGCCACAAGAAAAGCAATGATCAGATTCCAGTAGTGAAAATGATCAGGGCAAAGAAGAAGGAAGAGACAGTTTTTCTTCCCTTCTTTTTCCTAAAATTAACATAATTCCTTTTTTCTGTAATCCCCACTTGACATTAATTTCAATTTTTTCCCTTGAAATCAAATCTTCGAAAAAATACTGTCTTGCATTACAACTCCTTTACAATAATTACATTTTCCAACTATTAATTCAATAATGATTATTTCATTCACTATTCAAATTCGTATTTGACTTAATATTTAATCCAACATTTTTACATCCTTAAAAATCCATTGAAATCAGCAGAGCTTTGAAAAACGTCTTCTCTCTTTGAATTCCAAATGCAAAAAGAAAAATTTCCGTATAAGGTGCACTTTTTTTACTAAAAATATCTTTTAAAATTCCCCTGTCTTATATGCCATATGTAGGGTTACTAATTTTACTCATTAGTAATTTTTTCCCAATTTGCCCTGTCTTATACACATGCATTTCATATGCCGTCAAATACAGTAATTAAACATGTACTATTAACATTAACTACTTCAGTTCCTACAAGGCTGTGACTTTTCTTATAATCAGCAATAACAATGGGTACTATTCAAATTTAGTGTGTTTTAAATGTTCCTTTAAAGTATCCCAAGCTTTTATGCTTGATTCCTCAAACTCATAATTTGAAATTACTCTTATGTAATTTGGGACTACCAATTTGTTCTGAAAATTTTATTGGAACTACCAGCATTCGTTTGCATATGTAAAGTTGCACCATTCAGTTTGTAATAATGTATTATTTTTTTCTTTTCCATTTTTTTTTTTTTTAAACATGTTCTATACTTTCCTTTTTAAACTTATTCACTGTTTAAAATGATTTTCTTTTTATTTACAAGTTTTTCATAGTTGTCCACATGCAGGAAGCTTTTCTCTTTTTAGTTTGTGTTTGTAATTACTATATTTACATTTTAATTTTGTCTTTTTTATCATGTACATGTCAGCAATTTCCTCTTGATTTTCTTGGTCAAAGAATAACAGCTACTGGACTTGAGAAACCTACTTTCCTGAAAAATTATTTTAATAGAAAGATTTTTACAAATTTCAAGCAGTAGCAGCTGCTCAGTCAATGAATGCTAAATGTTTCCTTATAAGGAAACAGCTAATATTATCATTACCATTTTATCAAATCTTGTTGTATAATGTCAACACATGAATTCAGTGACATTTTAATCAACTGAAATTATTTCAACATTTTATATGTATGAAAAGTGTGGAACATACCTTCAGTTAACCTTAGTTAGATTAATTCTTCTTCTATAGACATTTTATCTTTTTCATGTCTTTCAAATTTGTAATATTCGTTGGCATCTCTTTTTGGTTTAATATTTTTATTTGATTATCTCCCTTGAATGTTTAGTCTTTCAATTCTTTTGGTTGTCATTAATGAGATTTTCACATTCTGCTGTAGCTAAAAATAAGTCAGTGATTTCATTTCACCACCACCTGCTTGTTTCAAAAAAGTCAGCTTCATACATTTGTAATAAAGATCCTATTGGTGACGCCATTGTTGTGAAGTACGTGTTTCAAGGTTTCTTACTTGAATACCCCTTTCCCAGTAGTAGTAGTAGAACTATACATATGAGTCTATGTACTCATATGTAAATGAGACAACTTATTTCAGTATCACTATAGCATGTACATTTTCAATAATGAAAGCAAAAAGCACAACCTCTAACACTCTAATTAGAATAAATCATATCCCCAAGTGATATTTGTAATTTTTTGTGTGAAAAAAATGAAGTCAGAAATACACTCCCTTCTGTCATGAGAAAGTCAAGAAAAAGACAATATTGTTGTGCATGCCATGAGATAATACTGGTAAAAACTACACTCCCACAAGGCAAGCAGAAGTGACAGGATCCCAGCCTTTGTCCTAAAAAAATATGCCTCTGAGCTGGCTCCAGTTCTTGCCAAACTCTACAACAGTTACCTTGCAACTTCTTGCTTTCCAGTTTGTTGGAAGTTCTCCTCTGTAGTTCCTGTTTTTAAGAACTCTGGACAATCATCTGATCCCTCAAATTATTGCCCTATTAGTCTCTTAATGATTTTGGAAATGTATTTGAGGCTCTAATCAATGCTGAAATGGCTAACCATCTTAATTCTCATGACCTCCTCTTGGACAAACAATGTGGCTTCTGTTTCACCAGGTCTACTGCTGATGTGATGACGGCCATCACTGAATAGGTATATTAAGTTCTTGATAATAATGGTGAAGCTTGAGCTGTGTCTCTAGATATCATGAAGGCATTTCACAGGGTTTGGCACACACTGGTCTTCCACGCAAACTCCAGGGCTACAGTATTACAGGACGATTGTTTGATTTAATCCGATTGTTCCTATCAAATCATGAAATGAATGTCGTTTTGAACAGGCTCACTTCCAGATCCTTTCACATGAATATATGTGTCCCTCAAGGCTCTATCCTGGGTCCTATGCTGTTTCTGATCTTCATCAATAATCTTCTTTATATAATCAGTACCCAAGTAGGTATTTATACAGATGATACTACCATTTACTCCTGTCTCAATAGCAAATCCATCAAAACTGACAAAGTACATCTGGCTGCTGCTTTGGAGCTTGTAAATTTTAACACCTCCAAAAAAAAAAAAAAAAAAAAAAACTGCTCTCATTTTTAACCACTAAAGAGAAAATGGATGACTCTAGACTCTTGTAGAGCAACACATTGCACATTCTTGGCCTCACATTTTCAACTGACTTCAAGTGGAGCGACTACATTGAATCAATATCTGCATTTACTGAAAGTTGGGTCGCTGTATTGTCAGAGTCCATCTTGCACATTTACAAATCTAACATTCGTCTGTGCATTGAATACTGCTGTCATATCTGGTCTGATGCTCCTGCTATTCATCTTGAGATTCTTAACAAAATCCAAAAAAGGATCTGTACATTAATCAATCCTGATTTGGCATCTCAACTTCCGTCACTTTCTGACCAACCTGATGTGACTTCCCTCTGTCTTTTCTACAAATATTTTTATGGCAACTGCACTGATGATCTTTTTCCCCCTTGTGTCCTAACTACATGAATTTAAGTGTGCTACTAGATTCGCTTTTTTCCACCAGCTTACTGTTGAAATACCTAAATGCAACTGCAACTTCTATTCCAACAGTTTCTTTCTTGCACTTCCCACCTGTGGAACTCTCTTCCATTTCCTCGAGTCCCTGATAACTACAATCTTCAAAAATTTAAATGCAAATACAATCATCATCTTCTATCTTCTTGAATCCCATTCAGTTTTATCCTTTCCTCAATCCTTCCGATACTTAGTCTTTTCTCTCACTTTCACTCCCTGTAACAACTGTGTACTAGTGGCATTATCCTCTGGCTTGGGATGAAATGATTAAAAAAAACAATGTATTAAAAATAAAGTCCTTAGCTTGATGCCAAGTGTGTAATTCAAGGTTTCTGCTTTTTCCTCAATAGTAGGATTACAGATACAAGTCTATACACTCATATGTATATGAGGCAAAACTTATTTCAGTATCACTATATAATACTTTAATACTATTAGATTATGGGTAATATTTTTTCTATATTCAAGAAACTGCTTTGGCACTAGCCAGAAATATTACTCATGAAGATATAATTATAGCAATATAATTTTATTATTTCAATCCTGTACATTCATACATCTTATTTATTATAAAACGCAGATTGTGTGTGTGTGTGTGTGTGTCTGTAACGTTTATATGTTGGATCGAATTTCCTACATTTTTTAGCCGATTTCAACAAAACTTCACAGGACTACATAAAATTACCTTGTGGTGGTTCTAACAGGGCCGAAAATGGGAAAAACAGAGTTGTTTTTTAATAAAATCAATTTGAAAACACGATTAAGACACATCGTGAGAATGAAAGGGGGACAACTCACCCACGAAAATGTAAACAAAAGAGCATAGCATGATGAAAAAAAAGCCGAACTTGACGAAAACAAAATTTTATTGTGTAATGTTCATATTATTATTAAAGAGGAAAGATCAAAGTATTTTGGGGGTATTTTTTTACATTTTTTAATCGTTCCTAGCATGTCTGAAATTTTCGTTAAAAATATTGTTTTCTTTTGGTAAAAAAAAAAGGGCAGATAATCATTTTCAATCATTTTTTTCGATTTGATAAAAAAGATTAAAATCTGACTTTGATATTCTTTTAAAAATCAATTATCATTTTTTCAAAACTGATTTTAATAAAAACAGAAATTATACTGTTTATTTAAAATATTTTGAACCAAGCTTAACTTAGCTTCTGCGCCGAAAAATGTAATTTGAAAATAAAACAAAGCAGGTCATAACCTTTTAGAAAAACGATTGACGAAAGGCACATTCATGACGTTTAGATAACTTTACGGAGGAGAATTCTTTCTACGGATGGAAGGAAGTGAAATTATTTAAGTGAACAAATTATTTACCTTGTTACTTTTAAGGAAAAACTTTCAGCGCTCTAATTTTTTATTTTTTTTTTTTTTTTTGTACTTAGCTTTCATTTTTTACGTTTACGATGCTTTATGGAAAATATAAAGAAATTAAAAAATAAGACTGTTAATAGTGAGATTAAATTTCATAAGAAAAAGGTATCTAATTAATTTAGGTACCTTTCTTATGAAATTTTATCAGAAGTGTACATAAAATACTATAATTTTATGTACATTTATTACATTTTACTGTGTTATTTGTATTTCCATTCATTTTATTATTAATTTTGATATTTCATTTATGGAAAAATGTCATAACTGAGATTAATATAAAAAATAAGATCATATAAATTAAAGTTTAGCAGTAGTTAAATTTCATAAGATGATACTGTTACTTGTAGGTACCCTTCTCAGTTGAAATTGAAAACTCAAATTAACTTCTCCATACGTGTTTTACAAAAAAGTAAAGGGCTTAACAGCGGAGAACAATGCTGAACTCAAATAATGCAACTAAATTGTATTCTGGTTGGTCTTCCGTACTTGATAATTACTGTCCGACTATAAACACAAAAATTAAATTTCTTAATTACCATGGCTAATCTGATTGGTCCAAATTATACAATTTTCAAAGTGCTAGACAATGACAATCTCACACGGACATTTTGAAAGGTTGATGTTGCTTTTAACTAATGTTAAAATATTTTTTAAAATTCAATTTAAACATTTTTTAAAAATCTTTTTAAAATTAAAGAAATAAGAAATAATTGTATTAAAAATTCAATTTTCATTGAAAAAATTTTTTGCTTTCAGAAAACGTCCATATTCATAAAAACAAATTAAAACAAATAAAAGCATTTGAAACTAAATAATATATTTGTTTTATTGAGTTTTGTATGTTACAATTCACAGCTGATTTTCAGGTACGTTGGCCAAAAAAAAAAAAAAAAAAAAAAAACATGATTTGCATTCTTCAAAGCCTTGTGCTTTTAACTATTGTAATCACTAAAACCGATGGTCTCGAATTTCTTGAGTTTTTCATAAAATTAGTTATGGGGGTGTTAATAAATATAAAAAAAAAAAATATTTCTGCCATGACTTTAATAAAAAAAAAAAATCATATTTATAATAATTTCGATCATCTGTGAATAGTTTCTTAAAGTTTCATTAACATCTGACAATTATTTTTATTTTTGCAAGATTTTCCAAATTAATGTGTGCAAATACAAAAAACACGCTAAAAATTATCTATGTTATTTACTACCCTTGTTGCGACAAAGAGAAACAAACAAGGTTTTTAAATCAAAATTTAGAATATTCTAAAAAGATGGAAAATTTTAAAAAAATAATTAAAAAAAATTTAGTCTATCCTCTTCATAAAAACATAAGCATTTTGACGATAAAATTTTGTTTTCATAAACTTTGGCGTCTTTTTCATCAGACTATGCTCTATGTTTTAGCGATTCCGTGGAGTGACTTAGGTTAAAAACCCAGGTTGTGTGTGTGTGTGTGTGTGTGTTCCTTTATATGGGATCGGATTTCTTACATTTTCAGCCGATAAAACAAACATCCACTTTTTTTTTTTTGTAGGTAGTATTTCTTATTGTCTTGCACACTTTTTCTTTATTTACATTCAGAATGCTTTAAAAATTCCATTTACAAGACAATTGTTTATAATAAAATTCTATTCACCAATCGATAGACTCATAACGATTGTAAACAATGTTTTTGTTTGAATTTGGGTTTGACCAATTCCTAAAAAAAAAAAAAAAAAAAACTAATTAAGACATGCATGTCCGTCAACCTTAAACAATAATCTTCGTCAATTTTATTTTTCAGTCTTTATGATGGTCGATACTTGATCTATCTCTTACTGTTACATCCCCGGGCAACGCCGGGCTCTACTGCTAGTGTATAAATAAAGACTTGTTTCAAACAAAGGTCAAACCAATCTTCCCAAGTTAATCTTAAATACGGCTGATATTTTTGTCACCATAAACTTTATGATTAAAAAATAAATAAATACTTTGTGCCATTTTAATTGTAAATTCCAACTCCAAAACATTATTTTAGCATTTATTTATTATATAAATATCTTAAATATCATCATCATCAGCAGCAGCATATTTTCTGATAGGGTTATTACCATATCTACAAATATCATAATTTGTTCACCTCAATTTAATTAGAACTGCCCACAGACATGCCCACAAAGAGTTGACTATTTTAAAAGAAAGTTAGAGCTTATCACTTACAAACCCATAATTTTAATACAAAAAAAAAAAAAAAACTACTATTTTTTCTCAACTCAAAAGCAGTTACTCTACCTTATGAAGTTAAAGAAAAAAATATTTCCCATGGTGATATGAACCTAAGAATATGCAAATCTTGTTACCGTAAACACAAATCTGCTAAAAAAACGAAAATAAAAAAAAAGTTATATAATCACCTCTACTACAAAAATAATGCACCCCCCCAAAAAACAAATGAACAAATTTGAAAACCTTAATAAAAAATCTCTGCCTGCACAAAGTGCTAACATGCATTAAATGTTTCATTTTTGCAAACTATAAGATATCCCTTGTGTTTTCTTATTTATAACCAATTTGAAAATTCCTTTAATTATGCTAACTCTTTGCAAAAGCTTAAAACTAATTTTGTAAGAGTTTCCATTTTGTGATAATTTCCAAAGGTAAATTTTAAATTCAGCTTAAATATCTCCCAACATTCTGGATAAAGATAACAGATTTTTCTAATCAAATTTAAATCCCATGTTCAGCATAGCAACCAGTATAAAAAATCCTTAATTTGCATGATTTTTCCATATTAGTGTGCTTTATAGATTCTTGCTTATGTTTTTTTTTCAAACAAGAACATAATAGGAATAAAAGATTGCAATAGAAGACCAGCAACCTTTTATAAGCAAGAGAAGTTGAGAAAACAACGTTTTATAATTTATAGAAATTTATTGTTCTTGGAACCTTTTAGGTGGAAGTATGAACTCTTAACAGATGAGTAAAGAGAGATGTTTGCACCTTGCTGCAAATTAATTACTCTAGAAATTGAGAATCATGGGTTTTCACAAATTCCTTTAATTTATAATCTGTGAATTGCCATGATTTCTAGAGATAGTGTGAGAGTTTCATGTTGCCTTTTCAACAATTTGAGATTTTGAGTATTTCTTTTCTTAGACTGGATGCCAGCCTAAGATAGAGAGCCAATCTATCCTGCTGTTTAATCCATAGCTGGAGGGGGAGGAAGAAGAGACATATTAATGCCTTTTAATTTGGTTTAGTGATTCTATTTCCTGTACCAATATCTGTTACGCTACCCACACATTCTGCAGTCTTTACCTGCTACTATTTCTGGTATCAGCAACTGGTAACAATTTTGAATAGGCATAATAAATGCAAACATATTTTATGAGTTTGAGAATTTTAAAGTTCAGAAACCTTTCAAATTCTCAGTTACTTAAGGAAAGGTACTTTCAAGTGCATTTTCATTTTATGTTTTTAATACAATCTGAAAGTTATTAAAATATCTCATAATTTTAATTAAAACAATGCATTTACTTTTTCTCAAAGTAGCAATTGTGAGAAAAGTCAGCTTCAGGTGGCTCAAAGTTGTTTTGTTATATTCATATATGTTTATTACAAAACATCATAGTCAATTCTCATCTGATTAGCAAAGTTAAGCCATTAAGCCAAATTCTATAAGCAGTTTTTGTGTCCTTGTGTCAGTCCGGTAAATAAATAAACTGGCTGCAAGAGAGATGGTATCTAGAATCAAACATTCTGAGTTTCATATGATTCTCTTGTCTTCTATTCTCATTCTAAAAATGAATAAAAAACAAAAGCAATTTAAGACACATTCTAATTTGATGGATTAAAAAAAAAAATGATTTTGTAATCTTCTCTTAATGTTCTGATTTTGTAATCTTCTCTTAATGTTCAAGCTTATAATAATTAATAACTTAACAATAGATTAGCCTATCTTTCATTGGCAAAACTTCAAATTTGTGTAAAAATAACAATGTGAAATCAATGACATGAATAATGTATGCAATGAAATGTCAATCCTGTCATAAGTAGTTATTTCTTTTCCTACAACCTGATATAGAAACTTGATTACTTTATGTACTTAACTACACTTTTCTCTAAAAACATTTAAGTATTATTTTCATTGCTGTTTGGTTGGTTAATAGACACAAGCAATACTATAATTATATAAGTGGATAAAAAAACATTGTTTGATATTCCAAATGTGATACTGAGACTGTGAGGTGGTTAAACATTAATTCTAAGCATCAAACTAGTTAAGCCCAAAATGAAATATGGATAGAAAGAGAGAATGGAAGACATTTTCCCTGGTAATGTGGAAGTGAAGAAAGGGCCATCTGGGCTGCCTCGCCTCTATGAATTGGAACAATGCACTAAGTGTTTACTATTTTTTTATCTATCAAAATTCTGGCATGTGGGTAAAACAAATTAGGAAATGGCTTTTTGGGAAATAAGAAAACATATGTCATTGGTGAAAAGAGAGGAAAATGGGAATTATTTTTTCATTAGTGGAAAAGAATTGAGAAATGAAAATAAATTTGGAAAGTTAATTAAAAAAGCAGAAATAGAGAATGAAGAAAAACTTTATTGGAATTAATGAAAATTGGGGAATCACCAAATCCCCAGAACCCTTCAGTTTTGGGCTGAAAGTTCATATAAGCAGATGACTTTGGGGAGTTCAGAGACTTGGGCTGAGAACCAGCATCGAGAGCCTCTGAAACCCACATCAGCTGCCACCAGTTTCCCGATTCCAATAATTTAAACTCAGTTCCTCCAGAAGTTTAGACAAGGCCCAGTGTCACTATGGAGACTGATGTGGGAAGGGTAAATTTTTGTTGGACCAAGAGTTATATAAACCAACTGAAGAGCTACATAAACCAACATGTATCTCTCATTTTATTTTTCATCATGAAGATATTTTTTCCTTAATATAGCACCTACCACAACCTTGAACCAGTGACACAAAACTACAACCTTCGTTTTTCCATTGCTCTGAGAGTGTGGGCAGAGTTGATGTAGATCAAAGCAGTAAGTGACGAACAATCAGCTTTGACTAGCACATAGTTAGCCCTGTGGTTAAAATTGCCATTCTAAGACACTAAGCAGTGGACCACTAAATGTGGTTACATCACTGGGTGTAGGCAGCAGCAAAAGGTGTTATAGAATATCTATTATCAACATTCTGTGTAAATTTACTTTTAAAGGAAGAAAGAAAAAAGACACCAAAGTTAATTGATGCATTGTTTCAAGGTCATAAAATAAAGTGCCAAAAAATCAAAAACAGTAGTATACTGGATGGTTTTGCAACCTTCCCAATCAGTGTGGAAGAGATCATGAAGCTATAGATCCAGTTTGTCAGCAGGGTGTTATGCAAGCTAGTGATGGCTCTGTAATGGTGTGTTGGAATTCAGAAGGTCCACTATTAAAACTGGAGTCTCTCTTTAAAGATGTGACAAATCTTGTTGCAAACTACTCTCACCGTGTTTCCTGCTGACAATGGTTTGTCTCAACAAGATAATGAAACTCTCTCCTATCATGTGTAGATGACACAAAACTAATTTCAGGAACACTCATTTGATTTCCTTGTACTCCAGTAACCCCTGAGTACACCAGGTTTAATTTTCATTGAGGATATGTTTGGATAGCACCTCCAGCACCTTGTATTCTCTATACCATATCACTTAACCACTGTCATTCAGTTGAAGGGAAGAGCTACCTGTCTCTCTTTTTTTGTATTTCTGTTTGTAAAGAATTCTTTTGATGTTTTGTTGAGAATAGTAAAAAGTTAAAAAAAGAAAAAAATCAAAATACACATTTATATTTGTGGTACAGATTAGTTGTAGAATTATAATTCACTAGGTTTTAGGTTTTAACCCAAATGTCAAACAAGAGAGTTTTATTGATACAAGTAACTCCTGCACCCCAAGAAAAAAACATACAAAAACAAAACGAAAAAAATGAACTAGTCTATAGCAGCAAGTATCTGCAATACTAAGGAAGGGTAAATCTCTTTTACAAAGTAATTGTAAATCTCAAAGTGAATGAGTCATATTTGTGAATATGGCACATCAAAAAATAACTTAAGTCCAAACCATCATCTTCAGTGATGCTTGTTAAATTTCCAACCAGGACTAAAAGCCTTTCCTACAAGTAGTTATCCTATAATCCACCATAGATTGTTGGAACAGAGGATCCAATAATGTTATCCTATAAAAACCAACAGGGAAATAAGTATGAAAGGATAAAGAAAAAAAGAAAAGAGAAAGGGATTAATGAATGAGGTGAGGAAGATAGATAAGGCACCATGTATTTTAATATTCCTATGTTGGCAGAATATCTTTTTGCATGGAGTGCCATTGATGAATAAGGATATATGATTTTGCACAATAACAGTTATGATTCATTCAATGAGAAATATATTCTAAACAAATTTCTTTTTTTTATTCAACTAGAAAGATTTTTCTTGCACTGCCATTGACCAATATAAGAAATTATTTTCAGCATTGAAAAGAAATGTAAAGTGAAAAATAAATAACTTTGAAATCAGCAAAAAGAAGTAAATTTTCATCTGTATTTTAAAAGGAAGGGGAAAAATATATGTTTACAGGCAGTGATTTTGTAGATAAAGATACGAGTGTAGAGAGAATCTCAGGAGCAATGACAACATGACAAAGAATGACTTGCTATGGGCAGACTGATATATTTTATGCATTGGAAATATTTCCAGTAAAATCAATAAGCTTCTAAGTTTATTTGAGGCAAAAGTATCACTTGGTATCAACTTTGAATTGCTGTTTGCTTCAACAGCTATTTTGAAATATCAGATTGACCAGTGGGTTTATAAAATTATATTTAATTATACATGGGTGAAAAAGAGCACAACAGTATAGACTGTCCTCCTATGTTTGAAGAAATCGTTGTCTTTGGTAACATTTACGTACAGGAATCTAGGAACTTTTTTCTTTTTAATATCAAGCCTATATTCCAGTATATCAGTGTGAAATATTACACAAGTATATACAATAATGTGTGGAGATGATGAGACAAATAATTAGAATTGTATCCCTAAAAAGATGTATGCTGTAATTTCATGACCTTTAGCTTTCAAGATATTAAAAATTGTTATAACCTCAAAGTAATTTTTAAGTAGGTGTTAGAATTGTTTTAAAAATACATAGGATATAAAACATTTCATAAAAATTTATTATATTGATCACTAAAGTTGTTGACTTTTGTATTTACAGTTGTTGTAACCTGTTGGCACTCCTACATCTTTTGAAAACAACCTGAAGAAAAAGCTTAACCAGAGTTCATTGTAAAACTGATTCTGGATATAAAAAGGTCTCAAAGCTTCAAAATATTCCCAAAGGAGGGTGGTATTTATTTTATTGACTGGCAATCCCTTGAGAAAGACCTTTCCTCTCAGAGGAAGGCCCTCATGAAGCCTTTATTCAAGTTTACCTCTGCCAATAGAAAGTCAACAGAAGACCTCAAGATTTTCCTGGAACCTCCAGGAGTCACCACCCTAATAAGGAACTCTGGTGGCAAACTGAAGGTTTGGGATTTCCTGGCTGTCACCAAGGACTTGTTCCCCAACATCAGCATGGCCCAAACTAAAGAAATTGGAAAAACTGTGTTCTGGGAGGGCCCTGATTTTACTCCATCCCCTTATTATATAGGGCACTAAAACTAACATTTCCATCAGACATTAGTGTGATTCTAATGAATGGACAGATTATGTCTGATATGAGCTCTGGGAACCTAGGGCAGTCCATTGGGGTTTTGTTGTCCACAGATTTCCGGCCAGTTCTGAAAAATGTCTATCAATTTGGCATGGTTAAATGTGAGGATCTTGAGGGATCAGAGTAAGTCTGCATCATGACCTTTTGTCATTTGGTATAGATGTGGCTATGATTGAGAAGAATGTTTATGACATCAATTTTCATGTGATGTATAGTGACTGTTTTGAAATGCATGAATCTAAACTGCAAAGAAGATGAAGATTATACTACTTTCGCGAATGTAGTCAATAAACACTGTGATGATTTCAAATTTATCAGAATTAAGCGCCAATAATTTTAAATGTTTGATTTTCATCCAGGGCTTGATTTCAGTGAAAGACACTGGAATACGTCATTGGGTACTAAAACAAGCTTGAAAATGAGCCCGACCTTACTTTACCACAAATTGCCAAAGATTGTCAACGTTTTGTAAGCATCAGAGAGGATTCAAAAAACATCGAACAGAGTGGTGTGGCTCACAATAAAAAAAATTACGCCAAAGAAAAATTTAAAAAATACGCCAACCAAAGAATAAAGTTACTTTGCTTTCAAGACCATGTTTTGGGTGTGGTCAATTACATTGATATAGAGATTGTCCTTTTAAACATAAAAAATGTTTTAATTGCAATAAATTGGGACACAAAAGTTCCCACTGCAGGATTAAGAACAAAACAAAAAAAAGTGTTGTAAAAATTACCAATCTAATGAAACAGAAAGTCATGACAACAGGAAATATATTGAAGTGCAAATATTTAACAAAAATAAAAGGCTACAGCTTGATTCAGGTTCAGACTTATCCATAATTAATTATCAAACATGCAAAAAACTGGGTAAGCCGAATGAACCAAATAGCTAAAAGTGTAACTGGCAATCCTATTTTATGGCGAACTTATAATGAATGTGTCATACAAAGGTAAAACTTTAAAACTAAAGGCATATATTATGAAGAATACAGGTAATTTGTTCAGAACTGATTGGTTAGAACAGTTTCAACTTTGGGATATGCCTATTAAATCATTATGTCAAAAATCAAAAATGCAACTGACGAAGCAGAAAAGTTGAAAGGTGAACTTAAAAAAACTTTTCCTGATGTTTTCAGTGGAGGACTAGGAAAATTCACAAAAATGTCTGCTAAGTTTGAGTTAAAGCCAGGCATAAACCCAGTTTTTAAGAAAAAAATGTAATGTTCCATTTGCCTCATTAAATCAAATTGATGAAGAATTGAATCGACTTGAGAAAATGGGAGTTCTAGCAAAAGTTGAATATAGTGAATGGGCATCTCCCACATTTTATACTAAAAAAAAAGAGCAAAGAAATTTGTGTATGTGCTGACTTCTCTATGGGTTGAAGAGCAACCTAAAGGACCACTATTGGGATAATAATGGTCCTTTAGGTTGCTCTTCCAAGTCCAGAGGAGATATTCGCTAAGCTCAGTGGAGGAAGGTATTTTTCTAAGATCGACTTAAGCTATGCATATCTACAAATATCCATGGACAAGGAATGCTCGAAGCTTCTTTGCATAAACACCCACAAGCGTTCATACAAATTTTTAAGACTTCCGTTCGAGGTTAAGGTTGCCCTATCCATTTTTTAACAGGTCATGGACACGATGTTAAATGGTCTGGATTTTGTGGTGGCCTATCTCGATGACATCCTAGTGAAAAGTGAGAGCATTGAGGAACACAAATCACATATATGACAGGTGTCCAGGAGAATTAAAGATTACAGATTCAAATTAAAAGACGGGAAGTGTGAGTTTTTCTTAGAGAGAATTAAGTACTTGGGGCAAATAATTGACAAAGACAGAAGACGTCCAGACCCAGATAGGGTAACAGCAATAAAGAATATGCCAGTACCAGAAAACGTGTCGGCTCTTCACAGTTTTTTATGTCTTGCCAATTATTACAACATTTTTGTATCAAGAATGCACAGTTTGAGAGCTCCACTTAATGAAATATTGAGAAAAGATAAAGAGTGGGAATGGACAACCAAATTCCAGGAAGCATTTGAGAAAATAAAGGCCTTACATCAAATCTGTTCCTGGCTCATTACAATCCAAACCATGACATCATTGTAGCCAGTAATGTTAGCTCCTACGGCACAGAGCGTGCATTTTACACGTTAAAGTATGGATCGGTAAAGCCAATCACCCATGTATCTAGGACGCTATTACCAGCTGAAAGGTGTTACTCACAAATAGAAAAGGAAGACTTAGAAATCATTTCTGCGGTGACTAAATTTCATAGATTTATTCATGGAAGGTACTTTTTGTTGCAGAGAGACCATTGTCCACTCCTTACTATCTTTGAATCAAAAAAGGGTCTGACAATACATATTGCAAAGATAGGGAACCATTCTCCTCAATTATAACTAAAAAAATGGAGTTTCTCCCATCCACTAAAATCTATCATGCAGACGGGTTGTCTAGATTGATACCTAAGTATGCTAAACCCTTGGAAGACACAGTCATTGCTGCCATAAGAACAGAGGTCGAAGTAAAAAGTGCCTTGTGCAATACTGTCAGGGAGCTTCCTATAACAATTGACAAGAAAATAGTCAAAGCATCTGATTATGAGTTCATAAAGAAAATTAAAGGACAAACTAAATAGTAAAGACCAGAATATCTCAGAAGTTTACCCACTCTGTAACAACATGTACGGAGACAGAGTAGTAATCCCATCAACACTACAGAAAAGAACTTTAAAGGAATTTCATGTTGGCCATCTGGGAACTTCAAGAAGAAAGAGTCAAATGAGGAGTTACGTCTACTGGACAAACATGGACAAGGATATTGAAAACACTCTAAGATCATGCAAAGGATGTGCTTTTGGCTGCTAAAGCACCCCTGATAAAATTCAATCCCTAGCCTAAAACCAACCGTCGATGGTTGTGGATACACATTGATTTTGCTGGTCCACTTCATGGTTTTTACTACCTTGTAGTAGTTGACAGTTATTCCAAGTGGCCAGAAATATTGAAATGTAAGAAGCCGATCTCAGGGGTGACAGTAAAGTTTTTGCACAAGCTATTTTCCAGTTTCGGAGTTGTTGATTGTATCATAACAGACAATGCCACAGAGTTCACATCCTGTAAATTTAAGGATTTTTGTTGAACATATTACCACGGTGCCATATCACCCAAAAAGTAATGGACAGGCAGAGTGTTTTGTCAACACTTTCAAGAGAGCACTGAGGAAGGTGAGATGTACTCTCACCGATACGGCTATACAGCAGGTTTTGCAGGTCTATTGTGTAACTCCTAATAGCAGTGCTCCATCTGCCATGTTTGCCAGGAAAATAAAATCGGCATTTGACAAATTCCTTACGAGTGAAACGAAAACAGAAAATAGGAATAAAGTGCTTAAAAAGTGCTTTAAGATCGGTGAACAGTTTTTTTTTGTGTATTTGGGAATAATAAATCTCCCTGGGTGAGAGGAACAATAGACAGACAAATTGGTAACATGATTTACATGGTTCAGGGACCAAAGTTTATACACAAACATCATGTAAACCAAATTAGAAAATGGTATGAAAGTGTAGTTGACAGGGATCCCATAGAAGATGACACTATGGACATCGTCTTTACATTTGAGGTTCCAATACCGCAATCAGTGCCAAAGTTCAGAAAGCCCAAAAGAAAAAGGAAATTTATGAAACCTTTAGAAATTAACCCAAAAAGAAAATGATATTGAACATGTTTCATTTCATACCATGTCTACAGAAAGAGGAAAAGAATGAACAAAAAGACCATCTCCTCACTTATGAACTTTGAATTACCAGAAAAATACAATACGCATTGGATTATTAGAAATTATTATCATTTAAAAAAAAAAAAAATTGTAAACGTATATAGCTTTTTCAAAGTGGTTGTTTCTGATTTTTTTTTTTTGTAGAAAAGGATTGAATAAAAATTATTGTGTGGTAATTATAAAAAAAAAGGCTCCATACGGAGTCAGGTTGAAAAGGGGGATTGTTGTTGTATCCTCCTTCTTAAGAGTCTATGTTAGACTCTTCTGCCTACTATAAGATTAATTGGCTTTGAGGAACAGTGAATAGATTGAGCACTAGTTCATTCGATACATTCTCACTAGTCATGTAATAATTTTGTTATTACTTAACCATTTACTTAGTAACAACAGCTAGGCAGGCTCTGGAGCGGTTAGCTAGCAAGTTCTACTAGGGTCAGGTAATTAGACATAGATTAAACATGACGTCTAATGAAGTTGTGAATATAGGTGTAGAATTGTGCAAGGAGGAAATATGTCGAAGATCTGATCGCTACATTCGTGAGGTTGACAACTCAGATAGATGCTGTTTGCAGTTGACCAATGACATGTGCGAGGCATTTTGACAGCATTTCCAGAACCAATTTACCAAAGCTCCTGGTCTCTGCAATGAAGAGTTTTGCATGAGGATGTGTCCCCTTAGTGTTGAGAACGGTTGGCAGGGGCAAGTCTCCAGGACCTGATGGTCTGCCCTATGAAATGTACTTGAAGCTGTTGCACATGTTTGCTCAGATGCTGACAGTGGTGTTCAACAACTGGTTCCAGCTAGTGCCTAGTTTCCAACCATATCTTCAGCGATGTAATCACACTGTTGAGAAAGAGCAAGCATGGTGTGGGGCATTTAGACGATTACAGGCCTATAACTTTGCTAAACAAAGAGTTAAAGTTTATGGCCAGGATTCTGATGGAGCGTTTGCAGTCAGTTGCCAAGATTCTGTTAGGACCAAATCAGACTTGTGCTGTCAAGGGCAACCTGCATCTGATCCACATGATTCTAGAAAGTGTAAAAGATCACACTGGAGCAGTGCTGATCAATTTGGATCAGTCCAAGTTGTTCAATAGTATCTGGTTGCTGTCCTGCAGGCCTTTGGATTCAAACCTGACAAGTGAATCATCCTGCTGTATTGCTACCCCAGTGCTGTGGTGCAGGTGAACAGGAAGTGGTCGAGTGCTTTTGCACTGTCACAGTCAGTTCATCAGGGTTGTCTGTTGTCGTTCCTACTTTACACTTTGGCAATGGAGCCTTTCTTTCACCAGGCTGAGGGAAAGGGTAGCAAACCAGCCCTTTGTGGAATCAGTGTCCATGGTGAGGCTTGAGCTGGGATTTCCACATACGTCAATGATGTATTCGAGCCAAGATTAACCACAACAAGTCTTCTGGTTTGCAGTTAGGTGCTTGGAAAGGCATCTTTCAATTGGACTGATGGTCCAGTCTGCATTATTGAAGTGCTGTTCAGGCCAGGTCTCCAGCTGAAGAAGAATTGGTTGGAGGTAATGGCAAAGGTTGGAACAGTGGTCCAGTGGTTGTTCTTAAAGGGTAGGGTTGAGGTATGCTCTATGTACATCTTTCATCTCATCTTTTACCAGTTGTCAGTACTCATTCTCTGCGAGAATGTAAAGAGGTGATCAAGTGCTTGCTCTTCCCTCTTTTGTTAGGTGGACACAAGCCAAAGGTCCACAGAGAAGTGTGTCCAGCGTCCATGTCATGGGAGGCTGGGAATGCCTCAAGGTTGACAGAAGATTTGCTCTGGATTGTAGAATAACAATACAATAAACAACACTTACCGGCGTAAGAGTCCCAGCTAGCGTCCAGCTGGCAGACAAAAATAAAGCAGGTTGTAACTTAATACAAACCCTGAAGATGTATTGCAACAATAGTTACAATTGTGGCACAAGGCCAAAAAGGGGAGGGGGAAAGGCTGGTCAACACTAACTATCTTATACCTAGCTAATCTGACTCACGACCCATTCATACATTACAATTTACTCATTCACCACAAGAACTCATCCATCACCGTTCAATCCTCCAACCACCATAATACCACATCCACTCCAAGGGAACCTACCAAAACGTGCCCCAATCCATAAAAATTTGATGGTACATAAATGATATACATAAAATTCTAATAATGATAGAATGCAAGGGGAGGGAGATGGACCCAATAATAAATAAAAATAAACACAAAATACAAACTAAACATAACACATGTTAGTAGGGACCATCCAACTCACAAAACAGAGAGGCCGCTGTATTCTGCCCAGGGGACAGAATCAAGAGACGCTCTCGCTAAGGGAGTGGGAAAGAGGAGAAGCTGACCCAGTCGAGATAAAAAGGGGCCAAAACAAACTGGGGAGGTTGGGAATCTCGATTTGGACCATAACCAAGGAGCAGCCGGGATACAGGCCAGGAACAACATTTACTCACATTAACTAGGTACACTGAAGCTTGTCTAACCTAACCAAGGGAGGGTTCCACAGGAAGCCACCCCGATGTGCTATAGGTTGACCTAGAAAAGAAAATCAAGGCTAGCCCGGTCACACGAACCAAGCTCGCCTCTTTTTACCCACCTTTCACTAAAGACTGTCGAATGCAATCATTTTCAATCAGATCTAATCTTCATCTTGAGCTGATGCTCAAAGAATTGGATTAGATGCTGATAAGAAAGCCGGTTGCCCATAAGACTTCCTCCATTCAAGCGTCGTCCAAATCACCATTCGAGCCGTGGCCATCAGCATCAGAAACACCATTCATTTCTCCCCAGAATACGGGGGCGACACATTGTCACATCGCCAGATGCACGATCAATGGACACAAGCTGTTCGGGAGCGAGGCGAGCCGTCAGCTTGCCGACATGGTCCCATAAGGGGCGGACCCGGGGGCAATGGTAGAAGGCATGCGAAGCTGTTTCTTCTAAGGCAAGACCACATCGTTCACAGTCTGGCAAATCCGCCAAACCCCATATGAAAGCCTTGTCATTGATAGGCAGCCGATTCTGAGCCAATCACCAGGTAAGCGAAAACTCAGGGTTACTGAGGTAATCCGCCGCTGGCGCCACCAAGACCAATAGGAGCTACTCCTCCTCCCACAAGCGAGTGTATCACGTGGCGAATCCTTCACGACCCTCCACTAATCCACGATAGAAGACCTTCCTAGGCGAAAAAGGTCACTGGACGGGAATGGCCTTCAAGGCCAACCGACACTCGCGAAGGAAATCGATTCACCCGGGGTTTACAACGGCGCTCAACCCGCGAGATGGGGGACTGATGGTAAGGCTAGGGAAGGCGTCCCAACAATCCCCTCCAGAATCGGATCTCCTCTAGTCAATGCGCGGTGTAGGAAAGCCAACCTAGAGGCACGGATGTGACTCAACAGGTGCGGCATTCCCAGCCCCCCATGACACGGACGTTTAGTGCAGACTCGTCTGTCGACCCTGTTCACGCATCCCCTCCATAAAATGGAGGATAGCGATCACTCGAGCACCTTCCTGTAGTCCTTACAGAGAGGAAGTATGGACAATCGATAAAGAATCAGGGGGAAAATGTATGTAACACACACCTCCGCCCTGCCCTTCACGGACAACCTCCGTCGATTCCAAGTCTGACCGGCAAAAATCGACCTTTGCTCGTACTTCAGACCAATTATTCTCCAGCTGGAGGAAGCCCCAAACCACACTCCAAGAATGCGGACAGGCCCGTCCGTTCAACCGAAGCGACCCGGAAGAGCGACCCCCTTCCAGGCACCTAACCGCAAGCCGGACGACTTGTCGCGGTTTATCTTGGCCCCTGTCACCTTCTCGTACTGATCAAGCGCCTTCTGTACCAACTCAATGTCACTGTGGGATGACACGAAAGCAGATACGTCCATCGGGCGTTTGAAACCCTGGCTCGAGACCCTCCAGGGACGGCGATTCCACGTGAGGGCGGACTGCGGTCTAGCCCGGCGAAGGAGAGGCTCCAACGCCAAAGAATAAAGGAGAGGCGACAGCGGACAACTCTGACAAACCAACCTAGACAGCACGAACGCGTCCGACAACCTTCCGTTCACCTATACCACAGCACTGGGGGAGCGATACAGGAGGCTAATCCAGCGGCAGAAGTTGGGTGCGAATCCAGTGGCCTGCAGGACAGTAGCAAGGTAGCGATGGTCAACCCTATCAAATGCCTTGGACTGATCCAAATTGATCAGCGCGGCTTCTTCGTCATCTTTTACACCCTCTATGATCGTGTGGATCAGATGCAGGTTGCTCTGAATTGTTCGGCCCCTCACAGAACAAGTCTGCTCAGGTCCCAACAGAGACTCGGCAACTGACTGCAAACGCTCCGTCAGGATCTTGGCCATAATCTTTAACTCTGTGTTTAGCAGAGTTATGGGCCTGTAATCATCTAGCTTCCCCGCACCACCTTTGCCCTTTTTCAACAGAGTGATCACACCCCTGGTGATCCGATTGGGGATGGACCCTGACGAAACCAGTTGTTGAACACTGCTGTCAAAATCGGAATAAAGATGTGTGACAGCCTCAAGTACAATTCATAGGGCAAACCATCCAGACCGGGCGACTTGCCTCTGCCGACCTTCTTCAATACATCGTAGACTTAGTGATCTCTCCCTCGCAGCTAGCCGCTTCAGTCGGTAGCCGAGAAAAGTCAGCCAAATAGCTACGAAACTCCTCCTCATGGAGACCAGGCTCCTTGGTAAACGGGCTCTCGAAATGGTGCAGAAATGCCTTGCACATGTCGTCAGTGGCCCGAAGAGTATGTCCCTCTGGGGACTCGACTTGATGAATGTAACGATCGCCACCTCGACGGACCTCTTCCCTGCGCAGATCTGTGCCCAAGTTCACAGCTTCGAAGACATCTTGCTTAGCTTATGTCTAATTACCTGGCCCATGTACCGCTCGCTATTCAAACGATCCAGGGCCGCCCTAGCTAAGGCTATCTCTAGGGGATCCCCCAGCCACCGCCGGGTGTAACTAGCTTTAAGTGTCTTCACCTTTTCAGCTCTATCTAGAGCGAGCCATTTGCTGAAATCAGAGGTGAAAGACCTAATGCTGCTTTTAAGGTTTTCCCACCACCTATTCCCGATAACCGCCCCCACTAGCTCCCCTGCACTAATCTAGTTAGCTGCTCCCCGAAATCCTGCCTGTCCAGTAAAGACAGATTGAACTTCCAGTAGCCAGCCATTCTAGGCCTATGGTCTAACGCCACCCGGGCACAAACAAGTTTGTGGTCCGAGTAGCCTACCCAATGGAACGTAGGGCAATCTAATAGATCTATGTTGGCTCTTCTAACTAACATCCTGTCAAGGTAGCTAACCACCTTGTCAGAAGGCCAACTAAGAGCCCACGTCCATATTTTCCCCCCCCCCGGATGATCAACCCGGTATCTATCGACGAGACCATAATCATCGATCAGATCAACCAGGCTACAATCACCCCTTCTCCCACTAGCTCCCCGCCCCTGTCTAACTTGGGGTCCAGGATGGCATTTCAGTCCCCATTAAAACTAGGCGCGTTGAATCAACCAGGAATGGCCCCAACTGCGAAAACGACTTGGACGAACCACTTTTCACTGTCATATGGGTGCATAAACCGCCCTCGGCATCGGGTATGCACAAACCTTCGCATCAAGAGTCTTTTCTGACAAGCAAAGAAACCCCTCTGGCAAACCGGTCCCCATATGCTGAATAAACGACAAAGTCGTCCTCCAGCACACACGCATCGGCACTGCAAACAAAGTGTGTCTCTTCGATCACGGCAACATCCACATCCAGGGACAGAAGGTCCCGGAGCAGGCAGGCAGCCTTACCCCGATCCCTTAAGCCCCTCACATTTAGCGTCGCTAACTTGATAGACATTTTCTAAGCCTGCAAAAAAAGAGAAGAATAAGTGCAAAACCTATTCACATATGGGGCGGAAATCTGCGGGTGAAAGGACCCCGACGGATTGTCCCAGGCTCCCTGTACCCATCTCTGACATCATCCGTCCATCCTAGACAATCCCGCCGACGTCCATGGGGTAAGTTAATTTTAAAACCCTGTAAAGAGAGGGGTGGAGACATACCGGGACCCTCCCTGCACAGTAGTTGAATAATTTTTTCAAGTTTGGTGTGCCTGTCTGCGCCATCCGGATCTCAGGGAAGGCATCCTTGGCCCATGTAATCACCCCCGGTGCTCGGGGAAAGTTTCTTGGATCTTCCGTAGACTTCCCGTTCACAGACGTAACTTTGAAGAGAGGCCCCAAGAGTGTCTTTCTCTGTGTCGAAAGATCCCTCTCCGCCTCCTTCCTGTCCACTCTACAAATGTCTTCCACCCTGTCAAAGTGTTTTTTCACCTTCTTTTTCCTGGAAGGGTGTGGCGGGGTTGAAGTTGACAGTGGGGGGAGTAGTATAGGTGGTTGGGTAGATGACTGAGTAGGAGGTTGGGTAGAGGTTGGGGGGGGGCGTACACAGTGAGGGGGATTGTGACCTTGCTGGAGATGCCGATGTGCTTCTAGAGCGGGACTTTGTTACTTCCGCTTCTTCTGATGTAGTAGGACGAGATGGTGATCTTGATGCTGTTGTTTCTCTCTCTCTCCTGCTTCTCCCTGACACTTTCTCTTTTTTGGTTGGGATCTCCTCGTCCTCTTCATCCCTCCCTCTTTTTGACGAGGAAGAGCGAGGTGGGGGCATTTCCTCCACTTCCATCTTCCCCTCTGGATTTGATTGTTTCGTTACTTTTGCCTGCTGTTCCCTCTTTTGGGTTTGTTGTTGCTTTTCCGGCAGCTTCTTGGGGCTGCCCATCTCTTGTTGTGGCTGCTGCCATTTGGGCGGCTGCTCGTTTCACTTCAGGGGAGAAGGTGCCATTTTTTTCCCCTTTACCTTCACCCATTCCCCATCCAAGGCCTTTCCTGATGATGTTACTGCTTCTGATGCTGTTGCTACTGCAGTTGTTGGTGCTGTTGTTGGTTTTGCAGCTGGAGGGGGTGGAGGCTGTACCTTTTTACCTGGGCACACCTTGGCCATGTGTCCCAGAACACCGCATGACCAACAAAACGGCTTACGTCCCTCCACCACCACCACCATCAGCATCCTTTTTTCACGGCATATGAGTATTGGGAATGTCTCTAAAAGCCTCCCTGTCCAGAATGACTTGCAGGGCCATGTCACCCGTGGTTATGCCAGATTTGCTAGTCACAGGCGACACGTCCTCTACCTGACCATACTTGGCAAAGAATCCTCCTATCCTGTCTGCTCCAATGTCTATAGGCACCCCATGCACCGTGATCTTTGTTCGGCGGGTGCCCATATATTCTGTCTGCATACGAATTGAAGTTGTTTGCAGTACGCTTCCTGACAGTTGCTTGGCTTCCTGCTTCTAGGAGGATGTCCCACATGGCATTTGATCTTCTGGCCAATAATTTGGGAGCAATTTTCAGGCTTTTGAGTGTCTCCTCCATACTCTTCCTACTGAAGCCAGCCAATTTCCGGCTCTTCACATCTGCTGTCAGAAGGGAGATAGTTCTTGTTTTTACTCCATCGAATGCTTCTTGGATCATTAGGAATTCATTTCCTTTGACGAATTCACCATATTTCTCTCTTTGTTCCTGATAGTAAGCGGCGTTCTTCCTTTTCGGACTGTCTCCGTCCAGGCCGATGTTTTTTTTTATGGCGACGGTGTGTCAGTTTGCACCGTAGGAGATGGTGTAGCTTGAAGAATGTCCGCCATGGGGATTTCTCCCCACGGCAGTTGCACGAAAAAAAAAAAAAATTTTACGTTCTTTTTTTTTTTTTTTTTTGTTAAGAACAATAATTAACAAACTAGAACCAAGTAAAACGGGGAGAAACAAAAATAAAATAGAAACTGTGCATAAAAAATACACGTGAAAAAACAAAATCAAATCAACAGTTCAACGGAAAATAATTCAAAGGAAAACGAGGGGAGGGTCAAAATAAAGAAATCAAAAAGCAATGCACAAACTCAAAAACGTACAACAAAAAAGGTGTGAAAATAAAAATTTTCAAACAAAAACAAAATCTAACCGTTCACTTTTTTTTCCAATCACGCTGCACACGTCAATCGAAAATACAACAATATACTAGGGGGTGTATAGTATGTGACTAGTCAACTTAATACAAACCCTGCAAACTAACTGAGAAATCATGCTAGTATTTATATAGAAATACTTCCACTCAGGTACCAGCAGCCAATCACAGCCCAAGCAATGGACTATCCCACTTTAGCATAATGAGATGCTCCATTGCACCATAGATAGCTCTCTTTCTCAATGTTGAATGAGTATTCACTCAGCTTTTTTTTGTTTCTTCTGACCGGTTGTTCTGTGTGTGTGTGTGTGTGTGTGTGTGTGTGTGTGTGCAATTGTTTTTCCTGGTTTGCTTCTCTGTGACGAGTTTGGACCGCAAGAAAGTGATCAAGTGAATTTGCGAAGATTTGCAGGAACCCTTCTGGATTGACGAACTTTAAGTCTTTTTTTTGTTTTATTGTTTAAGTTTTATTTTTTATTTCTTGCATTTCTTTTGTTGGTTTTATTTTTCTGGACTTCGGCCCGCATATATATTTTTTTTTTTTTTTTGACTAAGTCTTACCGGACGACTGCTTTTTTTATTTCTGTTTTCTTTTTGTTTTAATTTAGTACAGCTCAAGAAAAAAAGAAAAAGAAAACTTTTTGGTTTTTATTTTTATTTTATACCTTATTTCTTATTTCTTTAATTAGCGACCTTGGTACGCATTCTTTCTTTTTTGGTTTGACTAGTTTGTTTTTCTTTTGCTTTTAATTTATTTTCTTTATCGGCTTCAGCCGAAAACCTTTATTTTTATTTTCTTTTTCCTTTTTGTACTTTTTTGAATTTTTTGAAAAAAAAAAAGAGGAGTTTCTTTTTTTTTTTGCCTTGTACATTTTATTTTTTTTTTTTAAAAAATAGTCTTACCTGTTTATTTTCTTTCTGTTTATCTAGTTTGTCATTTATTTTATTTTACTTTTTTAGTTTATTTTAAATTTTAATTTCCTGGGTTATCCAGGCTTTCTTTATTTGTTTTATTTTTTTTTTTTTCCCCCCATTTCCTCTCCCGTGTTTGTGGAAAATTTCCTGCTAGTGGTAGTCTCCATGCTTTAGCAACATGGCCGACGAAAAAAGTCGGTCGGTTGTAAAAAAGACCTCTTTGGGAAGGCTGCTAACAACGACCCGCCTGAGAAAACGGCAAAAAAGTGGGCTGATGGTAGCCCTAAATCTGCTCAGTCTAGTATCTCCAAGAAAGGAGATAATTCTAAAAATGACGAAGTGCCAAAGGAGGCACAAAGTAAGAGGTCCGAGGATTTGCCCTCCTGCTGGAAGTCCCCCCCAGTTGTATTTTTGAACATGGCGGATTTCCTGGATAAGGCGAAGGCTATGCCCATCTTGTTAATAAAGATGGGTTAAAAACGATGTGGTCCAGGAACCCGATGTGTTCGCAAAGAGAATGGTGACCGTTTTTGTGGTGGACAAGAAAACTTCGTGAGATTTGTCGCCCACAAAAGACACTGTGATTAAATCACTTTTGTCCTTGGGGATAAAACCCCAAAGAGTAATAAAGGGTACTGGGTTCTTCATGTGGGACATTCTGCTACCCACACCAGAAGATTGCCTGGCCATGGCCAAAAAATTAATTACAAAAGATTTGATTATAAGAACTGAATACGAAGGCCGCAGGTGGACCAGGGTGGCCGTTTTTGAGGTTCCTCCTCAAATTTCGGGAGAGCTCCTGGCTGCATTTTTTTTTGTGCAGTACGGCCAAATTTTAGGGCTCTCTCTGACAATTTGAATGGGGGATGGACTTTCGATATAATGCTCGATCAGAAGGCCTTCAAGTCCGTCCCCAACTGTTTGGTGTTTAGCGACCGGAAAATGCCGGTCATAGTGACCCAAATAGGAGACCAACTTGCTGGAGGTGTGGAGAGACTGGTCACCTTTCCTCCTCCTGCCCAGGGAAGAAGGCCCCTGGAGGTCCGGTCGCAGGTGACCAAAATCCCCCCCCTTGGCCAAAAAAGGTAAAATCCATATGCGCCTGTAGTGGGCCTAGCTGCGAGGCGGACCGATGAGGAAAATCCTCGGTTGGGCCCAGACCCACATTACCCCCTAAACGACGCCTTCCACAAGTGTGGATAAGGATAAGGATGAGGGGGAATGGCGCCTCGTAGTTAGGGGCAAGGGAAGACCCAAACAGCGGTTCCTCAGTCCCAGCATGACCCCAAGGACAAAGTCACCTACAGCCCCATTCCCTCTACCAGCTCTGAGGGCGACGCCTCGGCGTCTTATGAAAAAAATGCTTCCGAAACCCAGAAAATAAATGAACCAAGCTGGCAAAAGATCCTGGACTTAGAAAGAAATTAAGAAATTAAAAGAGCAGTTGGAGGCTAAGTGGGGTAAAAACCAAAAATCGCTGGGGGCACCGGCCCCTCTATTCTCTGCCCCGTCTTCCCCATCTTCATCAAAAAAACCTTTCTTGAAACCTCTTCCACCAAAATCACTGTCGAACTCACCGACGAAAACTTTTCACTCTCAAAAACTGTCACCTGTGAGGACGCCTTCGGGCATGACACCCTCCACTACTCCAAACATCACCCCCATTCCAACACCTATTCAGTCACAACAGAAAAAAAGAGTAAGAAGCCCAGACTCTCAAGCTGCTACAGAGAAAAAAAAAAAAAAAAAAGTCAAACCACCATATCTCCCAGGGGAAGACGTCTGCACGTATCCCGGGATCAGGTGGAAAGGGTCTTCGGGCAAACGAAAAACCCAAAGCCCTTGAAAATCCTGTGGAATTTCCGCACATCAAGGATGTGGATGTGGAGGTGACGGAAAATTTCCACAAGGCCCATAATCAGCTCACTGTCGTAAGAACTGGCCCGGTACGCAGCGGGAGATCTGGGGCATGATAGAGGAGACAAAATCATCCTTGAAAGTGGTGCCCCCAGCTGTCGTCCTTCTGGAGGAAAATTTAGATGAAACTAAAAAATGTAAAGGGAGGGTCCCTATTTATGTTCACCCATCCCTGTATAGAGCTCTTAAACTAACCTATCCTGCGGACATCGGGCGGCTTGTCCCAGGATGACACGCTCGATACTGAGATGATGTCTGTCTCATTGGGACAAGCTGTGGGTGTCCTCTCCCCAGCCATGTTCTATCCTGAAGGACAACCCTAATCGGCTTCACAATGGCACTTTGGTTAGCTAGTTTAAATGTCCGAGGCCTGAGGTCCGAGTCTCGCAGGGTGAGGCTCTCTCGTGACCTTCAGTGCCTCTGGGTGAATGTATGTTGTATACAAGAGACCCGGTTTTCTTCTCATGATCATGAGGATATACTGTCTAAGGGGTTCGCCCTTTATTCAGTATGTTTTGATGGACGTTCGAGGGGTGTCTCTTGGCTAGTGAGCAGGTCTTTGAAGGCTGCATGTACCCTTGTCTTCGCGGATCTGGCGGGCAGGCTTTGCGTGCTGGATGTTACCATAAAGGATAAGGTTCTTCGTCTCATTGGGGTTTATGCGCCCAATATCCATCCTGAGCGGCCTGCTTTGTTTTGGCAGATCGCGCCATTCTTGACGACGTCTCGTCGGGTAGTTTTAGCGGGGGATTGGAATGCCGTCCTTGACCCCGATATAGATCGTATAGGGCACAAACAAGGTACTAACAACCCGGATGTGAAACCATTTCGGGACTTTATCGATGGGTTTGATCTCGCCGATAAGTTCCGGAATGAACACCCTCGGAGGTAGCATGGACTTGGACAACTAGTGGCAACTCAGCTCCTGGCTCGCTTGCGAGCTACCTGGACCGAGTTTTAGTTAGGAGAGTCGATGTAGGGCTCTTAGGATGTCCAAGTTTCCATTATATAGTTTATACGGATCATAGGCTTGTCCGGGTTCGTGTAAACTTAGATAAACCTAAGGTTAGATTGGCTGGTTACTGGAAATTGAACTGTTCACTTTTCGGTGATCAGGGTTTCCGGACCAGCTGTTACTAATGATGCAAAGGGAATTGACGGGAGCGGTTGTGGGAAATGCCTGGTAGGGCAATTTAAAATCTAAAATTCGAACGTTTGCTGCCGATTTTAGTCGTCAACTCAATCTAGATAGATTAGCGGCGCAAACTGCTTTAGAAGATAAAGTCGATCGGGCAGTGAAATCCCGTGTTAGTGGGGACATAGCCTTAGCTAAGGCAGAGTTGGCCTCCTTGCTTATCAAGAAGGATCAAGCTCTGGAATATGGCTAGCTTAAAAAGAACTTCTGAGGCTGTAACTGCGTGTAGGGAGAATCGAAACGCGGCTAGGCGACATATAGCGTAAGTCGTCACATTGCCAGATAAGCGGACCGTGACTACAAACGCGGGCATATGTGAGGTCTTTTCGATTACTTCCAGGATCTTTTCACCAGGGAGCCCGGTCTGAGCTCTGCTCAGTTCGACGCCCTATTTAGACGACTTTCCCTGCCTCACGGCAGCTGAAGTGGCTAGGTGCGAGGGTCCCATTTCAGAGTCGGAAATCTGGGAAGCGCTGAATAGTCTCCTGGATAAGTCTCCGGGATTAGATGGTCTTCCCTCTTAAGTTTACTTGAGGTTGTCGCCGTTTTCCTTTGCTGCTGCTGATTTTCAACCACTGGATGAGGCAGGGTCTTTACCTCAACGCTTCACCAGGGGTGTGATCAAGTTGCTGCGTGGGACAAGGACGGTGGGGATGGGTTAGAACTTTCGCCCTTTAACGATGTTAAATACGGACTTAAAGATTTTGGCGAAGATCTTAGCCAACCGTTTGCAGCTTGTCCTGTCTAGTCTGATTGGCCCTGAACAGACTTGTGCTGTGAAGGGTAGGACTATTCAGGATAACCTTCATATGGTACGCTTGATCTTAGAACAAGTCGACAGTGAAGCCGCGCTGATCAATTTAGATCAGACCAAGGCCTTCGATAGGGTTGACCATCGATTTCTGGAGGCTGTCCTTTTCGGGCGGCCGGTTTGGAGCCGACTTTCACTCCTGGATCCGACTCTTGTATCGACCCCGGTGCGCTGGTGGAAGTGAATGGGGTAAGATCGAATTGCCTTCTCCATTGTCAAGGTTGTCCGCTCCATTCTTGCGTTGGAACCTTTCCTGGTTAAAGGTGAATCCACCTCGCCTGGTGCTTCCACCTCGGTATTCTGCCTATGCTGACGACGTTTAGGTTCTTGTGTCGAGCAGAGCTGAGATTAAAAAGTCAGCAAGCAGATCAGTGGGTATGAGATGGTGACAGGGGCCAAGATCAACCGCGATAAGTCTGTTGGCTTGTGGTTGGGTGCGTGGAAGGAGTTTCTCTTCCGGACCTTTCCCTGGACGGATGGGCTGATCAAGATACTCGGCGTCTGGTTCGGTCCTGATCTCCAGTTGGAAATGAATTGGTCGGAGGTGCAAGGGCGGGCCGAGGCATGGGGTAATCTGTGGTCTCGGAGGAGACTTTCCCTGAAGGGAAGGGCGGAAGTATGTGTTTCACACATCTATCCGATCCTCCTCTACCGACTGTGCTTCCACTCCCGTATGCCCGACTAATGTCATTAGTCCGGACCTTGTTCTCTTTCTTGTGGAGAGGCAAGGCCCCTATGGTATCTCATGAGATCTGTTGCCTTCATCCCTCTGAGGGCGGTCTGGGTATGCCTAGCATTGAGATTCGTCAATATATGCTTCGATTACCTTTCTAGACCGAATGTGTCGCGGTTTAGATGAGGTGGGCACCTTTTGGAAAGAAGATGTCCAAAACATTTCCGTCCCCTGAGAAGTGTGCACTCGTGCGAGGAGGGAGGCCAGCCGTTTTACCTCGTGCCGAGTGTTCCTTCTACCGCGAATGTCGTTGTGCTTTGAAACTCCTCTTGCGGATGTCGGATGGCCTCTCCGGCGCCCAAGCGTTGTCTCGTAAGGCATTATATCGAAATGTTAGTTAGGGGGTCCGTTCGAGATGGTCTGATCGACAAGCTCGGTCTTCTGAAGCAGGAGGCTCGCTCGATATGGCCTTAGGCGCCTGGTTTGAAATGTCTCAATAATGATGAGGCATCACTCACCTGGCTGATGATTCGTGGGGCCCTCTGGGTCGGCAAAAGACTTTGTTCAGCAGGCTTGGAGAAATATCCAAACTGTCGTCGCTGTACTGGGAAGGTCGAGACCATTGGTCACGCCTTTTTTCAGTGCAAGAGACGGTAGTGCCGTTAGCAAGTTTGTTGAAGGCCTCATGGTTCGCATTCTGCAGGGAAAGTTTTTGTCCTGGAAGCCAGTTCTGTTTGTAGCAATGTGGTGTTGCAATTGATTGAAGGCTGAACACTATGTGTTCTGTTGCTTACTAGGGGTTATGCGAGTCGTGATTTGGACGACGCGACAGAAGGGATTCTATGAAGGCGAAAGTTCACCTCTTCCCAACTGATCTTGTACTTTAAGCATCAGCTTAAAGTCAAGATTAGGATGGAAAAAGGCGGCAGCTCCCATCATCAGAATTTGGCAAAAGGTGGGTGAATCTTGCGCTGAATGTGTAGAGTGAAAGGGGCTGACCTAGAGTGGCATTTGGATGTCGGTTGGGTACAGAATTTTGTCCTAACAGGGTTGAACATATAGGCAACCCACCCAGATATTAGGCTAGTCTAGGTTTTCGATTTTGAATTTTTAGTTTCTTTTTTTTCCCGGTTAACTTAGCTAGGGTATGCAAGCTCATTGGTCCCTTTTATTTCTGTCCCTATTTTTTCTTTTGTTTAATTCCCCATCCCCTCCCTCGTTAGGTGGTTAGTGATGTCAGTTCTCTGGTGGATCTTGGGCGCCTTTTCGTTTCGTGTGTGTGCTTTCATATTTGTTGTTGTGTATGAATGAGTGAGTGTTTGTGAGAATGCTTGAGGTTTTGAATGTGTCCTTATTTTCTTAGTCCCGCATCGATTTCGTCCGGTTAACTGATATTTCTGCCACATTCAAAGTTTGTGGGGGTTTTAATACTAACACTAATTTTGTTTAGTTTATTGTAAATATATTTCGTCATATTTTATAAACTCATTGGGGATTTTTAGAAATTGTTATTTTATGACCCTCCCCATGAACATTATCTGTATATAAGGGGACTATTTAGGACTTCATAGAGAATTTGAGGTATTATGGTGGACGTAGTAAGAAAGGTAGGAGCGAATGTGTTTTTTTGGTGATTGGAATATTGTTGGCATGTTTGGGTCAGTGTCTGCGACTAGCTAAGTTTTAGATTTAAGACAGAAGAAGACCGTCATTCCCCATTCCCCTTTTTAGGCCTCGTGCCACATTTTGTATTTTAATACAAATAAATATTGTATTCACTCAGCTTGCTCCACAACTGAGTGTTTATCTTGACCACGTGATTGTTCGACATGGATGAGGAATATTAGGGCTGCCATCCCTAAACTTACCATCACTGCTCCCAGTTTCTGAGGCCAAATGCCATTTTAAGCCTCAGAAACCAAATTTTTCTATGAGTGTCTAACAACCGTGCATGCTACTCTGTGGCCCAGTGATCTTTCACAGTGTTGGAGGGCACTGTATTGAGAATTAGTGGTGGGGAGGGGGGGGGTCACATCGGTCCCACACTGTGAGTGGCTTGGCTTGTTGGTGAATAAGTTGCACTCTTTCTGGTACTGGGCGCCAACAGCAAATTACCTCAGCAACCCTGAGTTTTCATTTACCTGGTGATTGATCCAAAATGCACTATCTCTTAATGACATGGACTTTAGAGTGGGCTGGGCAGATATGCCCAACTGTGATCTTGGTTTGGAAGAAATGGCTGCACACACCTACCACTGTTTTTCGGTATGCCTGTTCTGGGATTATGTTGGCGAGTTGATGTCCTGTATCAAACCCAAACATCTGTCCATTGATCTTGCATGTGTGCAATAATGTGTCACCCTCATGTTTTGGGGTGAGATGGATGGTGTTTCTGAGGCTGCTAGCCATGGCAAGAGTAGTGGTGTGGATGGCGCAGATGCAGGGAATATTATAATATGAACATTATTCTCATCAGAATCTGGTTGGAGTCTTTTGATATCAGCTCAAAATGAAGATTAGAACTGATAGAAAGTGCTTGTCAGCCTTTGATAATTCTCCACTCTGTAATTTATTTTGTCTATTCCTTGCCCCTAGTAAGTGAGCTGCTTGATTCTGCTAAGTGGCAGAATTCAGTGCGCACTTTTATTTTCTGTGGGGTGGACGGGTCCTACTAACACATTTTAATTTTAGTCTGAATGTTTTGTTGTATTTTATTTTTATTGGGTACATCCCCTTTCCCTTCATTTCATGTCATATTTTTATAGGAAAAAAAAAAACAAAACAATTGTATATATTTTCATGTCATGGGTGTTTTAGTATGATCCATGAATACGTGGTTTTATGGTATGTGTTGAATTAAATGGTGATGAATGAGTTCTTGTGGTGCATGAGTAGATTGATACGGATGAATTGGTTGGGAACCAGATTAGCTAGGTGTAGGATAGTCAATAACAACCAGCCTTTTCATCACTCCCCCTTTTGGCCTTGTACTATATAAGATGTAATATTTTAAAAAAAATCATTTTGTGGCCCCGATGATGAGGATCAAAGTGTAGTATCTGTTCCAGCAGTCAACAACTTATCATCATCTGCAGCTCAGTTCATCATCAGCCACTGTTCCAGCGATCTTCACCAGCAGCAACAATATGCAATAAACCATTCTTTTCAGGATAACACTTTTCAGCAATCACAAAACTGTCCTTTTTAGGATGACACTCTTCAGCGGCTACAAAACTGTCCTCAGCACTTCAGTGACTACCTAAAGTGTCCTCAGGACAACACTTCAGTGACTACCTAATGTGTCCTCAGGACAATGCTCTTCTCACCTTCTATATGATCAGGCAGAGACATTTGCCTAGTGCATAGTAACCTTATTTTTGGTGATGCATATAAGAAAATAGACTTCGCCATATAATTTTTTTTTTTTTTTATTCAAGTCTGTTTTGTTTGTTGTTGTCCTCCATCATTCAAAATCTGTTTGAGGGCCAATATACTATCCACAACACATTCACTATGAAAAATTCTGTGTTTTTTCCAGGTTGATTAACAAAAAAAAGTTTTGTTTGATACATTTGCTCTAGATATACTTCTTGTTAATCTTGTAAAAGAATTCATGAAAAAATACTAAATTCATTTAACTGGAACTGTTTATAATGAAAGAACCTGTTATAGACAGTGAGCTAATAAAATCACACTGTTCCATAATATTACATTTCACTGTACCATAAAACTTGTTAGTCTGCCTTGTCCTGGTTTTGAAAATGATTTAAAGTGTTCCTTTTCAATTAAATAAAAATATTTGCAACTATCAAGTCAATACCATTCTGATTATCTATCACTAACCATTACTTACTTTTCCATAGAAAAATATTACTTTGTTATGTTAATATTTAAACATGGATTTCATGAATGATACATATATTCCTGATAGCAGAAAGTAAAATTTAATATCAATGTACCTTTCTTTATAGATTTATCTTTATTTGTTAATGGATAACATCATCAATACATTTGTCATCTTAAAATATTCTTTACCATTGAAATCAAGGAATTTACAGACTGTAAATTCTGTCATCAGATGATGCTTATTTGATGCCACTTCAAGTCTCTTAAGAGCCAAAGTTCCCTGATGAATCAGTTAATTTTATTTCACTTGATTCATATGCACTAAAATAATGGCCACATGATTATCATTTTGTAATTATGTCTAATTAAATACATAATTTCTATGCTACAGTTCAGGTATGTGTGTGTAACCTCAAGAGAGCATAAGCAATCAATAATCTAATCATTATGAGATGTATTTTGTTTTGTGTCTCTCCATCAGCAGACTTCAGTTAAAGTATATCCTGTTCAGTGATGACAGTTGCAGACTGTAAATTATGGAAGACTCAATGAGGTGAAATGGATTATGCTTCTCTCTTGATGATTCCTGCTGTTGCATCCAAATCTCAGAGAAATCTGCATGTACAATTTACCTTAATACAAGTTGTCATTACATGTTTATGAATTTAAGATTATGTTTTTTCATCAATGTGATATGAATCTCTTAAATGTATACAAAAAAATCTAAATTCATTAGTATACACATTTTATATTAATTTTTCTCAAATTGACTGAACATTTTCTGTCTTGGTTCAAGTGTAAAATAGTGAACTGACATCACAAAGAGTCATTAGAGGTGCTAAGTTCTTTACAACATATTTTATGATGGGTTGAAGAAAAGAAATCTAAAAAAAGTGATGCTATGTTGAGATCTTTTCAGCATACATTCATAGAAAAAACTGATATTTAATTATAAAAAATAATTTTTTCTCAGTCTATTACAAATTATAAGATAAAAATATTACACTACATTTATTTCTTATGCATACAATTTAAAAAGTTGTTTACCAGGATTAAGCTAAATTCTTTGCCACTGTTCTCTTCCAATGCGCTCCAATCTTCAGCATTCTGTTGAAAACTCTTCATACTTATAAGCACTATTTATGAGCCAAAGGGAAATGGCATATATATGGAATTATCTAAATAAAAATATCCATGCATATGCGTGAATATTACACTAAAAATATGCCACTAAAAATTAATGATGCTTATATAAGCACCATTAATTTTTAGTGGCATATTTTTGCAACAATCCCATGACACAGTATAATACTGCGACACTTATGTGGCAAAGAGGAAAGACTAAGATCATAAAAGTGAAAAATAATCCTCAAACAGAAAGTCTTAATCCTTAATAAAAAGAAAGTTTTTCATCTCTTTTTGTGATTGTTTTATACTAAAGACAATCTACAAGACTAAGTGTTTATGACAACTGTCTGTGTGCATTCCATATGTTAAAGGCAATTTTGGAATTTCCCTGATTGCAAACACAAACTGAATAACCGTATCTCTAGTTAAACTATCAAAGTGAGGGCATCACCTAAATATTTTTAAATCATTAGTATAGTTTTAAAAATTCACATAAATCTACTTTTTATACATGACCTTAGAAATCAACAAATGTGCTTTTGGAAACTTGGAATTGTTAGCAGAAAAAAAGGTATTCTATAATGATTTATTATTATCACTGATTTTTAGTAAAAGGAATTGACAGCATTGTTAGCTGAGCACTTTCTTTTTCCAAGCCTAGATAATGGAAAGAAGACTTCAGATTTTTGTTCAAGCTAAATAGTGTAAGCAGATAGTCTGAAGAAATTTTGACATCCATTTTTACACGCTGTAAGTTGGATCTCTTACATAGCGACCCAGTTGATGGCAAGTAGTGATGCATCTCCTGTGTATAAAAGAACATAACTGATTATGTAAGAAAGATTGTGATAAGTTCATGAAAATATACTGTTAATTCAAGAGATATAATTCAATGCCTAACATACTAGTAATGGTTGTTCATTCAGAGTATATGTTGATATAGTCCACTGAATAAATATACTTCTGCCTTGGTTTTTCTTTCCATCAATTCCTTTGCAGAATTATGGATTAACAAGCTGAGGAAATGAATAACATTAAAATTTTACTGAGACTTAGAGGGTGATGTTGTTAATGGCCAAAGACCAAGAGTATTAAAGAAAGGTCATATTATGTGCTGACAAAAATAGGTAACAATGATATTTGAGTCTCTTAACCAGTTTCATGGTATTACATTTTGTATCATCACAAAAAGTCACATCTTTATATTTGATGTCTATCAGATGAAGATGGGATAGCATCAGTGATGTAATAAAAATACTACAACCAATTCTCCTCATGATAATAGCATCTTAAATTTTTCAGAATCCACATGTGTTCAATTTTTTTGTATTAATACAGACTATACATATACAGTAAAGCAAGTACCAATCTCCAGACAAAATCTATGAACTGACAAAACACCATTATTCAGTATGGAACCCCCTTTTTTTTCATGTTCTACTGTATATGTTAAAAAGACAATAGAATTAGAGTATGTGCAGATTTTTTGACAGGTTTAAACGACTGTCTAAAAGACCACAGTTACACGCTTCCCTCAATTGAGGACATTTTCTCAAAATTAAATGGGGGTAAAATATATTCTAAAATAGATTTGTCAGATGCATACTTGCAAGTCAGAGTTAACGAAGAGTGTTCCAAGTATCTGACAAATTAACACACATAAAGAATTATTTAAACTGACTTTCTTTTGGTCTAAACATTGCATCATCACTTTTTCAACAAATCATGGATACGATGCTTGCAGGGTTAGAATTTGCCATTGCTTATCTGGATGATATCTTGGTGAAAAGTAAAAATATGGATGAGCATAAAAAACACATAAGGGCTATCTTCAAGAGAATAGAAGAATTCGGATTCAAAGTGAACCCCGAAAAATGTGAGTTTTTTATGGAATAAATTAAGTATCTCGGGCAGATTGTGGATAAAGATGGCAGAAAACCAGATCCACGGAGAACTGAAGCCATAAGAAATATGCCTGCTCCAGACAACGTGGCAAAATTGTAATCATTTTTAGGTTTGGCGCAATACTACGCAATATACATTCCAAAGATGTATGAATTAACAGCAACATTAAATGAACTGTTGAAAAAGGGGGTTAAATGGTGTTGGTCAAAAGACTGTGAAAAATCTTTTCAAAAAATTGGAAACTGTTTACTGATTTAGCATTGGCGCACTATGATCCAGAAAAAGAAATAGTTGTTGCTTCTGATGCTAGTGAATATAGAATTGGAGCAGTGATTCTTCACAAATACAAAAGATGGTTCAACAAAATCAATTGCACATGCTTCAAGGACTCTTTTGCCAACAGAAAAGAATTACAGTCATATTTTATAGGAAAGCTTAGCAATTATTTTCACAGTTAAAAAATTTCATTGTTTCCTTCATGGTAGAGTGTTTACACTACAAACTGACCATAAGCTGTTACTGACCATTTTTGGATCAAAGAAGGGCATTCCAACTCACACTGCAAACTGATTAAAGTGGTGGGGTGTAAAATTGTTGAATTACCATTTTAAAATGGAGTACATCTCATCTAAAAATTTGGGTCATGCAGATGGACTATCAAGGTTGATTCCAAAACATAATGAAGTTTTGGAAGAAACTGTAATTATGGCTTTAAAGGATGAACAAGAAATATCACGTTTGCTGTGTAATACTGTTCGGAAACTACCAGTGATGCTGGGAGACATAAGGAAAGCAGCAGAAAATTATAATTTGATTAAAAATATGAAAATACAAGCGAAGATAAATGAAAGTAAAAAGGGAATTAAAATTTCTCCTTATTCTATCTGTGAAGACACGCTAATGTACACAGACAGGGTGGTGATGCCACAGGCATTACATAAAAAGATCTTAAAAGAATTTCATATGGATCACCCTGGCATATCTCATATGAAATCTCTTATGAGAAGTCATGTTTTCTAGCCTCAAATGGATACAGACGTTGAAAATTTTGTGAAAAAATGTAGAGGTTGTCAGTTAGCTTCAAGAGCACTGCCAGATAAAACACAACCATGGTCAGAAACAGATATATCTAGACACTGATTATGCAGGACCGCTTAACAAGTATTAATTCTTGATCATTGTGGATAGTTTCTTGAAGTGGCCAGAAGTTTTTTTAATACAAACACCCAACTTCTAGAAATACTATCAGTGCTTTAGACAAAGTTTGTAGCTGCTTCAAAGTTCCTCGAACATTGATTAGTGATAACAGAACTGCATTTACAGGTAGAGAGTTCAAAGAATCATTGGACATGTCACAACTTCGATTTACCAATCAAGGTCAAATGGACAAGCAGAAAAATTTGTCAACACATTCAAGTGAGCATTAAAGAAAAATCAAGGGGTAGAGACAGAGAAGAAAGTTATACAGAAGTTTTTAGCAGTATACAGGGTAACACCGAATGCAAATAATACAGCAAAATCATCACCTGCTGAATTGATGTTTGCAAGAAAATATGGTCAATATTCAACAGATTGTTGCCTTATACAAAAAACAAAATACATAATAAAGAGAAATTCTGTACAAAGAAATATACACCTGGGGAAAAAGTTTTCTTTAGGAACTATCGAGGTGGAAAATGTTTTTGGGTGGATGGTATTATTTTAAACAGAATCAGAAGAATTATCTATATGGTAAAAGGGGAAATATAGGTATGCAAAAGGCATATAAACCAATTAAGACCTCGGTACTCAGAAACCGTTCAACAGGATGATGAAGAAATTCCTATGGATGTGCTGTATAACACATTTAAAATAATACCACTCACTAACATACCAGAACACATGGGTACATCTCCTACACTAGCTTTGCCTGTAGAAGTGAGATGTCATTCTCCTTCAAAGAGTAAAAGAAAAAGAAAACCAACAGTGCAGTTAAGCCCACACCCCAAAAAGAAGAGGTATTAAAAAACTGAATTTTCTAGAGGAAAATTTCAGCTCACGTTGGGGGTGATGTAATGGAATAACCTGCCACCCCCATGAGTGGCAGCATTATAGGTGGTAACCACCTATAAGTATCTGTTAGGACAGTGGACAGCAGAGTCAAGCTGGGATCTGCAAGAACTAGCAGCCTTCCGATAGCAGCACGCACACAACTATACTGACTTGCGACAATCTTGCACATAACTATTACTTCCTTGCTTGCTGTACTGGTTTCTACAATAAATCTCTTACTATTTATCCACCATGTTTGTCTAGTCCATATTCCTATTAGCACGTAAGATAGCAGCAAATCAATATCTTAAGATGTAAAAAATATTTTAATGATGACAAACATTTTTTCATATTATCAGTCTGTGTTGGTTTAATGAACAATTATTGATTCAATTCTTTAATTTTATGAAATTTTAAAATTCAGATTTAGTATTGTTAAATTACATGAACATTCACAAATTTAAATTACCATATCAATCAAACAGCATATAATTTGTTATATAATAGATCTCCATAAGCGTAAGCCAAATTTTGAATGTTCTGTGGTGGAGATGTGCTAATTAACTATTTTATTGGGTCATAAAGGTTAGAAAAATAATGGTAAAGGTGAAGGTTGAGTAGGTGAATTAGCTATTTCCACACACATTTTAAACTTCTTTGCTCCATAATATTGATAAAACATAAATAGGTCACAAACAACAAATCTCAGATAACAATAAGAATATTTTATATAACATAAAATACACAAAAAATGTGTTGGTTGAATTTTAGTGAATGAAAAATTTGGTTAGTAGATTTTAAATTTGCTTTTTAAACTCTTATAATGTTCAGTGTCATGTAAGGTTGAGTTCACGGAACTGAATGCTTTGTCTTACATGTGAAATTTTGATAGAATTTGTTATTAGATAAACTTGCTTAAATTGAATTTTAAACAGTTTGTAAAACAGTTTCTAAAATTAAATTTATACTGTAAGAGTTTAGTAACAAAAGTTGTCTGCCTTTGAATATATTGTTTGTGTGTGTGTCAAAGATTGCACAAAAAATATCTTACAAGAAATCTGGAAGGTAGTTTGTTTTTCAGTTGAGAATTAAACTTGATGAACAATAAATTCCACTGAAAGAATGTTCTGTAGATTCAGTCGAAAATCAATACTGTGCAAAAATGCTCACTGACTAGGTTTGCTTATGCATTGAATTTATTTGTTTTCTAGTCACCTGATAGAACATGTTTAGAAATTTTGGTGGTCAACTCATTTTAAACACTAGTGCATGGTTGTTGTTGCCATTTTTCATGTATATTGACCAATCAGCAATAGCATTTACAAAAAACAATTTGGATCCACTACGCGTTTAGGATGTACAAAATTTGTTATCAGCAAGAGTAAATACACAGTAAATCTACTTAAATAATTATTATCCAATGAAATTCACTAAATCAGAATAGTATGATAACTAGATACTGGAAATTGGTGTATAGAGATTATGATTAAACTCTATAGTTCCATTTAATGTGTGTGTAATGTAGATTTGTGTAATGTATGTACACAGTAGAAAACTATCTTGGCCGGCTTTTTATTAACATAAGATGTTTGTCTATCAAATTCCAGAATCTCAAATTTGTTTAAAATATTTTTACTTTTTATTCCAGCAAGTATACAGAACACATTTTTTTATTACAGTGTTTGAAAAGTTACTTACCTGAAATATTTGTATTTATTAAATTTATTCAACTATCTATAATTTTTAACTATTCTCCACTTAAGCCCCTGTTGTGAGTCTGTTATAAAGCATGTGACTTGATACAGACCTTAATCTGTTTTGGAAAAAATTACCAGAAAAAAAGAAAGAAATTTTCTCTAGTCTTATTAATGTGTTAAAAATACAAGGTAAAAATTCAACCATTTTAGTTATGTTAACAAACTTATGTAAAAAAATAAAAAATATCAACCAAATAGAAAACTGTAGTCAGTTTCTTCTGGTTTGTAATCAATTCTTCCAGTAATCTGTTTCCTTAAATCACCACATTATGCGTTTTTTATATCTTCACTGACAGCCAAAATTTACATATTTTAAAAAGAGACTCTAGCAAGAATCAATCCAACTCCAAGATTTATTTGTTTTAAATGTATGACTCACAAAACCACCATTTATCTTTTTGGAGTAGTTTACATGCGAGACACATCTGAATCTGTTTTTGTCTTGGAGGTAAGCCATTTTCTCTTGTGAGAAGCATCCTGTCTGCCTTTCCCAAGTTAGATGCACAAAATTCAAACCGTCCGAGGAAGGTCCTGAATTCAAAAATATCAGAAGCATTTGACCCTGAAAAAATGGGGCATTCAAGATTTAGCCCTAAAGGTCTAATAGGAGCTGATTGAACAGTCTCGTTGCTCTCGCTTCCACTTTTTAACTTGGGTAATTGTTCTCTGATGTTGGAAGAAAATTATGTCGCATCATTACATAATTTCAACCTCTCCTCGGGGGGAGACTTTAAAATCAACTGATCCATCAAATCATCTAACTCTGTCAACCATTTGTCAATGACAGAGATGTTTGATTCGATGGTAGTTAAGCTAGCACCATTTTCTCTCATCCATTCCACAGTGGTGCTAATACAAAACTTTTTGGCTTCTATTTTGGCGAACAAATCCTTCAAAGTCATAATTATTATTAACCCGCAGGCAGATAAAACAATAAAAACGAAATTGTCCAAGCCAAACTTGTGGTCGACACCAACTTCCAACTAGAAAAGTGATGCACAGAATGAGAGAAATTTAAATTTTAGGTTGGTCAGTCAAATAGGCACCAACTTTCCATTAAGGAAAAAAAGGAAGGGGGAGAACAGGATTAATAATAAAAAACAAGAATGTTTCTAACTTTTTTAGAATGACAGCAAAATTAATGGTCAAAGGGAATTAATTTTAACAAACCCCCTCCGACAAGAAGTTAAATTAAATTACTAATATTATTTTTTTACAAATTGTAAAACATTTAAACAGCAGACACAGAAAGCAGCATATTATATATGTAGTTAAATTAACTATAACACAATACAATATTGTAAGAAATATTATTAACACTATTCCCTTTATTGAAAAGGGAGAATTTAAAATTTAACTCACTTAACATTTAAACTTTTTGCAATTAAATCGTGCAAAAAGAAAAAGAAAATTTTTTCTTTTTTTAAACTATTAATCTTTTTTTGCAATAAAAACTATGTGAGAATTTCTTCTCACACAGTTTAACCCTTGGCAGAGACAAGAAAGACAAACAATTCAACAAGGCCTACCTTAAAACTTAAAACAAATTTTATTGTATCCTTGCAAAAAAAGATTTTGCCCTTTTTTGCCCCTGGGAACAGGGTAGGGTAGTTCTTCAATGAATAGGTAGTGTCTTTTACTTCTGTAGGACACAATCGGTCACTACGAGGTTAGAAAAACTGTCATTAGCTGGTCGTTGCTGGAGCATTACCATTTCGGTTGCTGAAGTTGAAACTTGGCTATTGTTGAGTTTGTTCATAAAGTTCTTTGTGTAAACGTACACATTTGACGACAGTCAATAAATGACTGAATTATACAGCCTTGAAGGAAATAAGATGCTGGAACATGACGTCGTCTCTGAAGCAATTACCATTTGGTTGCTGAAAGGAATCTTCTACAGCCTTGAAGGAAATAAGATGGGACATGAAGTCGACTGAAGCATTACCATTTGGTTGCTGAAAGGAATATTCAATGCCTAATTATTAGGCTTGGACTTAAAAGGCTGTGCAAAGAAATTCAAAGTTGAGTCCGGACCATTCCAATAATAATCCGCAACTGTCTCTGAAGCATTACCATTTTGGTTGCTGAAGGACATTCAATGCCTAATTATTTAGGCTTGGGCACTAATAGCCCTGACAAATAGATTCAAAATGAGTCCGGACACTTCCAATGCTAATCCGCAACTGTCTCTGAAGCATTACCATTTTCGTCGCTGAAGGACATTCAATGCCTAATTATTTAGGCTTGGGTGCTAATAGCCCTGTCAAATAGATTCAAAGTGAGTCCGGACACTTCCAATATTATTCCGCAACTGAGTCAAAAGGGCGCAGGCCGTTCTAAAATGCCCACGAAAAATCCAATTTAAAATTCAACCAATGAGATTGGTCGTTACAAAAATAGCCAATAGGCGCTTAAATTGCAGAATTTCTTACACTCTAGTGTTACATTGACTATTGCAAAAAAAATGCATGCCTCCTTGCCCTCTGCAGTAGCTCACTACAAAAATATTATATACAAGATTACAGTAAAGCATACAGTATTATGATGTCAACACACAACACACACGCATAGCAATTGCATACATACATCATCCAGCATTTTCTCACTTCCACAGATATCTATTTTTGGTAGTACACATGGCTTATATTGCACAATAACCTATTGTTCCCCTTATATTCAGTTGGCTTTAGATTTCTGGCTATAGCCTTTTAGTGCCCAGTCAATGACTTACCTACCTTAATCTCTTTGTGACAGTGCTTTAAATTTATATTTATATGTTAACATCATAATTTCCACTAGGAGTGGTGCCAGACTTACCATGCATGTTGTTGAGATTTCTGTTGAGGGCACAGCTTTAGTAGTGTGTGCTTCTGTACTATGGTTCAGTACCTTAATTTTTTGATGATGACTGCTGACACACACATACATCAATAATAATAATAATAATAATAATAATAATAATTATGCTTATACATAAACTAATGCATCAGTACAAAAATCTATGCATAACAGACAACTTAATGACCTGAATATTTGATTAAATTTTTTCAATACTTAAAAAAAAAAAAAACTGTAACAAGATGTGTATAAAACAAACTTCAACAAGAAAATCTGAACAAATATTAAACATGGCTGACATCAGAACAAAGCACTCAAAAAGTGGAAGAAGGACTAGAAAACTGAAGTTGTTGCTTCTCAACAGGCAATTTCACATTCCTAAGAAAAGATAAAACACAAATCCTAACATGTTAAGATACCAATAACTATATACATAATCAGAATGACCATACAATATTTAGTTGATGTTGATACCATGCTACATCTCAGTTGCTACAGACATTAATGCAGATATAGAAAGTAGCTTCTCTGAAACACACACACACATACAAAAAAAAAAAATGATTCATTGATAAAATTGTGTTTCATTCATAAATACCTAAAGAGAAAAAAAAATCATTTTTGTGAAAAGATCATCTCAGTACCTGTGAATTGCACATCACTTAAAAATTTAATGACTCCTAACTTTGATATGGTTAGCAACTGATAAGCATAGAGATAACTGATTATAGCTGTGCAAGATGTTTTTGTATCTAGGAAATGATATAGCAAAACATAAGAGTGGAAATCAGAACATTTATGCCAAAGAGAATGTAAATGATTCATATCATTGAACCATCAAATTTCACTTAAGCGAGAAAGAAACTGATTAAACAACAAAGAATTTCATGGTTATCAGCATTTTGATATTTGAATGACAAAATACAACAACCACTGGTTATAATTCTACACAAGAAATTGCTGATGACACAGGGACACTTACCTTTGAATTTTTGTTTAATGTAGCTAGATACAGGATTTAGGTACACTCATACAATTTTCTACTGCTTTTGTTTTTATTTCTGATATTTTTATATAACCCACATTGTAATAGCTGTAGCTAGGGAAAGGATATCTGTTGTAGGTTCCTGGACATAAATTTACTAAGATTCTAAAATTAGTTCATTTTCTATATATTTTTGCCTTAATAAATTAAATATAATAAAAAAAAAATCGATAGAAAGCTGTACGAGATCAGCTAGATTATGCATCAAGAAAGATAGGATGCCAAAATATTTTAAATTTTAAGCAAAACATTTCTTCATCATTTCTTGATGTAGAATGGTAACTAGTGTTTGTGTATTTCGTCCCCAACCCGACATATTGTAACAGAGAGAGGTATACACTTACACCCACCCACATGAACGCACATACGCAAATATAACTTTTATTGACTGGAAATGGAAACGGTGTTTATATATCAAAGTACAATTTGGGTTAAGATGTGTGTTTACCGATGAGAAATATGATCCCAGGGCTGGAGGCGATGTTTTAAACCTGGGTCACTAGTAAACAATGGGGATGGGTGAGATACTTGGTTTTGTTTAACAGTATTTGTTTTGATTAAAAGGTTGAATCAATGTTTAGATATCCCAAAGTATAATTTTGGTGAAGCAAGAAGAACTAGTGATTGAGATAAGGTAGATAATTGGAGGATAGGTTTACATGTCAAAGAATAGTTTTTGGCACTCGTGGTAGCTGCGTGCCGGGCCGAGGGTCAATTGTGATCAGCTGATCCTTTTTCTGTATTAACTCGAGATTTTGCTAATAAAGCAGAGTCAGGGAAAGAGACTGTAGTCGAGAGAGTCACGAGACTATCGTCGCAGTGAGTCGAGAGATTTGCAGGAGAATTTTGGAGAGAGAGAGAGAAGACTAACCCCTGTTCTGAGAAGTCTGTATGAGACGGGACTATTAGTCATAAATCTACCCCAGGCGATTCAATACGCGTTTATCACACACAAACCTTCTCTCTGTTGGGAATTCGCTGGATGCATTTTGTCTTTTTCTTTTCTCATTTATGTTAAATGTTTTTATTCTCCCTGTAACCTCTGTTCTGATGTTATCTTCTTATATTTCCCCCATTGTTGTCTGGCTTCTGCAGATATTATTTCTTGTTTTATTTTGTCACATTCTAAACTTCCTAGCGCCAACTCTCACAGTAGTGTCCACATCCCCACATGACCATAAATGTATAGACAACAACCTGCTTACTGGATCTAAAAACTAACACAGCGTGGGCAGCGAGCAGGACTTGACCAGTTGACTGGTCAAAATAATCTACGGGTACTCAGGGAGCGTACGGCCAGTTGCCCCTAAGTTCGGTTCGGACCGAGTGGACACCTCAACCCAAAGAGGAAGACGCTGGAGGTTGAGGGGCTGGGGACGAAGTGGTAGAATATATAGAATTACATCAATAAAACCATTATTAGTTTGAAAAAATCCTTTCACAATGTGTAACAAAACGTTTTTTCCATATTGTCATTCAATTACCCACTATTAGTCGGATATATATATTTGTATATCATATACATACTTATATCCTTACAAATTAAGGAATTATACAATCAGATCTTTAATACTGATGTAATGAATATGCATACACCTGGGTTTCCCCTCACAGTAATATGATTGGCTAGTGTCAGCCATAAATACAGATTGATGTGGAGGTACAGGGATGACGCCTATGGGCTACGCCTTTAGTTTTCGCCTATTGCCTACCACTACGACGAGGACCAGTCCATTACGGTTACCTGCTAGATTGTCCTACCCGGTTACTGTAGTCAGCAACCACTTTGCTACTTTGATCAAATATATCCCTTTCTGGGACATATCAAATACAATTTGGTATAAAGTATATGTTACATCATGGAGTATTGGACTACCACCAGTATATTCTACTTATACTCAAGGATGACTTACCAGACATTCCTGTTAAAAAAAATTTCAAACTAGGCCCAAGAGCTATTCTTAATAATTGGTAGTAAAATTTATAGTAAATACAGAATATAAGTATTTACTTGTATTGTGAGTGATAAGTAATAAAAGATTAATATATTAATTGATGGAAATAATTTATTAACATGTGGCATCATTATAAAGTGCCTGAAAGCCATGCCGCTGTTAGACCCAAGATGAAATAGTCTTAAATATATAGAAGAAGCTGTTTAGAAGCCATAATTAGTTGTGCTAGTACAAGTCACAAGTCATTGTAACTGAGAGTTTCAGTGTACTGATCTTGTTCAAACTACTGATCATGACAAATTATGTGCTCTCTCTGAAAGAAACTCTAACTAAAGTCTGCTCAGTATAGTTGAAATATAAACCCACTGGTATTCATTGTTTAATTAGTTTGTTTACATTTCAGGTACAAAAATAAAGTTAGCAGATATAGTTATCTCCCAACAAAAGATATGCATTTCTGAAATAGGGTAATTAAGCCTTGCTTTTTTTATGATGGCTTTCCATGTCCAAATTGGTAAGAAACACTTGGCTTAAAAGTACCTTTCCTTGAAGGGAATATATATTTGTATTCTACTGGTGTATTGTTCTGATATTCTGTTTCAGTGATTGCCTTTATGTTTAACACTTTTGCCTTCCACAAAATACCGACTAAATTGGTTTCAAGTAGAAATCAATAACATAAATTGCTGCAAATGCTTAAAGATTTTATCAGAATTACTGAAATATAAAAATTTTAATTGATGATTATTGCAATTTCAAATTACATCAACATGTAATCTAAAAAAAAAAACATAAATTACTTGCTCATTAAATGAAATTATTACATTGTGTTATTGGTTTGGATATTTGAGAAAATATTAAATCAATTAACTAATTATTACTTTCTAATTGACAGAGATCAGAAAAATATACAAGTTTTCTTTTGTGAATAATTTACAATAGAAACAAAGGTATCAACATAAAGTAATACAACTGGTTTGAATGTAACAGATGTGGGTAAAAGTGTTAGAGAATGGATAAAAGTTAGGTTTAAGAAACATTAAGAACAAAAGACAATTTAAGTTTGGAGTTGGATAAAAAACACAATTTATAGAGACTGTCCTGTCAGTGTATAGCTGAATACATACTGAATGAAACAGCTGTTAACAATGAAGGTCAAAGCATTCTAAAAACAGTTGAAAAATTCAGGCAATATAGTAAAATACAGAAAAATGTTTATAAGTACATGTACAAATAAATATATAGCCAAGACAGATCAATAATTGGTATGCATATTGTTTTTGTGAGGTAAGTAGGAATCATGTAGCATAAGATTGTAAACACACTGTGCATATCATGTAGCATAAGATTGTAAACACACTGTATATATATATATATATATATATATATATATAAATAAATAAAAACTGTTCCTCTTTGATAAACTTTGATAAATAATAATTTAAAAATGTAAAATTAGACAAAAATCATGAGTTATGGCACTGACAAGCACAAAAATAATCATTGGCTTTATACATAAATAATATGAAGGTGTGTGTTCAAATTAAGGAAAAAAATCAAGAGAAAAACCAATAACTCACCAACAGGATCAATATGAGTCAGGTGATCAATGAAATCTCTCTTCCCGAGGTAGGCAGTAATCTAGAAAATCAATATAAAACAATTTTGTTACTTTTTTTACTTATATTTATTTAAAAAGTGCATCAGTAAATTGTTACAGTTATTTGAAAATGGAAAAGTGTTAACATAAAACAAAGTAATCTCTGAATAAAACTAATTGGAGAGCCCAGAATATGACTGAGAAGAAAGTCATGAATACTGTCATTTGTAAACAGTGATGCTTATATATATATATATATATATATATAAAAAAAACTCATTTTCATTGATTAGGTTTGGTCATACACTGAAAAAATATAATTTCAGATATATTATAAGAAACTATATTAATTACAGAATGGATTCAAGTTATATAAACATCAATATTTAGTATTCAGGCAGTCAGTTAGATACAATACATGATATTTGTTTGGGTGATCATGTCTCATTTGGTGTGTGTCTCACTAGGCAAAAGATCTTCCTGTACTAGGTTATCATTTCTTTCTGCAGTAGACAAGTTGTCAACCAATGCTATAGGACTCAGTTTGTCCTGCTATTCAATGCATAGCTGTGGGTGGGAGAAGAGATGGATTCATACCTTTTCCCAAGGATATTTGTGCATAAATAATGAACCTGATTCAAACCTGGATCTGTGAATCCTCATTTCAAGTCATTATCTATTACAGCATATCACATATTTAGTATTACTGAAATAATAATTTTTTATTCCATGAACCCTCCCCATCCCCAAAAAAGGTTTTGTGCTTTTTTTTTTTCATATTTACAAAAATCAAAAGGAATAACTCATAAACATAGTGATGCAGGGAAAATTTAAGATCTCATTGTCATCTTTGAAATTGATTTTCAATTTTCAATATTTTGCATATATTTAGAATCATGACTAGAGAAAGAGAGGTCAAATGAGAGAGAATATTGAAACAATTGAAACATATAGCTCAACCCTACAAATAAAAGCATCAATCAATTAACCACATCAATCAATATCTAATTTATATCTAGATAAAAAAAAAAACCATGTTCAACTTTTTCAGTAATTAATATTCATATGGTAACCATATTAGATAAACAAAAAGAGATTTCTTAAAAATTTCTGTAGAATTAAACTGATTGGCTATTTTTTATAATAAATTTTGGAACAAACTTCAGAGATCTTTCTCTGATGCTTGTTCCAAAATTGAAGTCCCAACCATAATTGAATGTGAATCATTTCTCATAAAGACTTGTGGAATGGAAGACTTTATAGTCTAATGAGCAAGGAATCTAAAATTCAGTTCTAGATTTCAGATTAGGGATATCTGTTACCACAAAGTCATCAGAAAGGAAAGTTCTTAAAGTATAATAAATTTTTTTCTATTAGCAACAAGTAAAGCTCATTGGAAAATAAGTGATAGAAATATACATTTTCACAAGCATAACTCATAACTATAAAGTTACAGTTCGTGAGTAATGTCAAAACATAACCATTTCTAAACAGAAGATAATGTGATTAAAAATAATTATTCAATGAAGAAAACAATACATTGAAGCTGATCTCTGCTTGGAGATGTATTTGGTTTTATTAACCTATTTTATTTCACAAAAATGTTTTATGAAAAAACATAAAACTATCCTTTGGTTATGAAATATAATATCTTCAAATAACTTCAAATTGTAACTCTTCACAATGTTGTTAGTCTCCTCTATATGCAGATAAACAGAGATACATGAATATTTAAAATTCAAAACAATATATATATTTTTATATCTTTATATCAAAACAATATATATTTTATTATGTCTTTATATCTATAGTAGCATGCAATATTTTATAATCCAACTTCAAATCGCCAATTCAAAAACCAGATTAGATTTTCAGATATCAAAGGATCATTGGAAAATATTTCCAAATCACTTTTATTACCACTTGTTTACATATCAAGTGCAATGTATTGATAGAAACAAATGCATACAAAACCTTTTGATCAAGTTTTACTTGAACTAAAAAAGGTGGACTACACAGCTTATCTGTATAAATTTTTACATGTCATTGATTTTAAATAGCTCACTAATCACAAGGAAGAAGTGCATTTTCCTTGGCATAAAATCAAGAGAGCTTTATAATTCCTAATGAAAAACAAGAGTGTGGACCTTGAATCTATTTTCACTATAGCAGATTTGATGTAAGAGTCAATATTTTCAGATAAAATCAGTGCAGCACCAATCAATGTTTATAAAACTTTCAATATATATATATATATATATATATATATATATATATATATATATATATATATATGGATGCTTTGTGTGTGTTTTTACTGATATACAAGTATTGGAATTTGATTTTCTGCATTTATGGCATAGGACTTCATTTTCCAGCAAGTAACATATTTCTGTTTTCTGCCTATTATCATATGTAGAAGTGTTCACTGATACCAGTAGATTTCTTTGTGGCTATTATAAATTTACTGTATGTGCAGATGTTGCTCCCAGAAAAACAACTATACAATTTTCAATAAATGCATGATGAAATGTACTAAAATTCATCTTTTCTAAAAAATGTCCTGATAATTAAACATTACCTCACTTCTATTTAAAAGAAAGTACCAGTAGTATAATGTGTGCTTATAATGTAAGAGTTTTTGAGAATGTTAAATAAAGGCAAGGTTATAATTTTGATTTTTTGTTGTGATGTGTACATTTTTTCCCTAAATATTCCATGCCAAAATCTGGCAAATTTATAAATAAATCCCCAAAAATATAAGCCACAGAAACATATTTGATTAACACAATATTCCTTAGACCTGAATAAATTATTTTATTATTTTACATGTTAATATAGACTCCTTGATATTTTATCAATTACCAATCTTATGATTTTGTTAACTTTTCCATTTCAAACTTAATAATTCTTGCAGTTGTTTTTATTATTTCCCAAAGATCTTTGCTTGAATATTGTTTTCCATTCTCATATACATCTCTTTAATGATGAACAACCAATTTTCTTTTGGTAAGATATAAGCTATGAAGAATGTAAAGGTGCATTGTCTTTACTGCTTGGTTGTGACCTGTGTCCATGAAAAAATTCTTGCCCAAGAATTTAAAATAATTCTTTGCATTTATCTTAACCCATCATCAACTTTTTAGAGACCTATAATTTTACTGCCTGTAATAATAACCCAAAACATTGTTCAATTTTTATTTCTATGCCTATAGTCTTCTTAGTCATGTTAGTTGACTGTTCCTATAAAGGACACAGCCATCTACTCCACATTAATCACTAAAAATTGCTGTTGAAAAATCAGTTTTCATGTACTTCCTTGCCTCACACATTTCTCTTTGTGATGGTTGTTTAAAGGTGGTATTTTGGTTGCTTTTATACCTTTAGATGATCTCAATATTTTGCATCTTTTCTCTCTGTTTACATTTGCAATATCAGCTTCTCCAAACATATTCTTGCTTATATAAATATATTTACTTTTCTTGCTTATTACATTTTTAATTTTTTCCAAATTTCTTTTTGTCATTTTTGAAGCAAGTATTTAATTTCTTGTGCTTTCTAATGATTTCAATTTATTTTTTATTGTTCTATGATTTCTGTTCAACATTGTTTTTTTTTTTTGCAATTTTTAATGCTGTATTTCTATCACTTCAATACATTTATATCTTGTTCCCCTTTCAGGTCATATCTTATATGATCTTTATGTATTCACTATTTCTAATGATGCAATGAAAATAGTATTACTTATTTTAAATCGTTATCAATAAAAGAGCACAATTTGTCTTTAATTATTTTAGATTCCAAATTATTTTTTAGCTCACAGATAAATTAATATTAATTTTATGGTTGCATTGTACTCATACAATATTAAAAACTTAAATATTTCTATCATTTTTTGACAGTATTAATAAACTAGTATGCACAATAATTATTGTCCATAAAACTGAATAGCAGTATAAACTTACAGGCTATTAACTTTTACTCTATCAAAAAACACAAAGAAAAGTCCTTAGATCTTTCTGCAGTATTTTAAAATTTATGGTAAATACACAGTCATCATGTTTTATTTCTTAAATATTCTTTGTACAAATATGGATATCTGGTTGAATATGATTTTTATGCTAACAGCTAACATGTGAGTAAAAACTGAAATATACCGACATCTTTACAATAGGCTCTAATGAGCTGTGCCAAATGTAAAATATATTTTCTTATATTACCTTTAATGCTTTAATAATGTTAATTATACCATAGGGCTTCTTTATAATAATGTTACAATTATATGAGCAAAAATGTTACTGCATTCTAAAAGTACACTTGTTTTGACATCTAAGTACACTTGTTTTAACATCTAAGCTAGTTGCATTCATTATACTGCAATTAATTAATTTTGAAAAATAGAAATTTACTGTACTCGAGACAAGAATCTGATATTAAATCATAAAAACAAGACGCTGAATTAATATAAATACATTTTTTTAAAGAATTAGGAATGAAAACTGAAAAGTATTACTTGTTAACCCTTAAAGGGTTATTGATTGATGTTTTATTGAAGATTAGATTTAAACTTTTTCCAGTTATACAGTTATATCATTCATTCATGATTCAAGTCTAAATCAATAATTAGTGTCTCTAGGATAATGTCACTCCTGGAGTACAAATAGATAAAGAAGAACAATTAAAAGACATTCTATGTCTGTACGTATTAATCTTGAAGAGAAAAGAGGCAAAAAATTGTGATAACTTCATTGTTCATGAAATACTTCAATGAGTATCATTCTGTTAAAAAATATTCAATTTAGTAAAGTTAACATTTATTTAATTACCCTTTTTTATTTATTTTCATAATGTAAAAGTTAAAATATCATTTTTATAGTTTTTGTATATAATTAATGCAAAAATAAGCAAAAGCTATTCTTTAAAATATGAATTTTTTTGATTTTTGCCCATTTTGTGTGCATGTTTGTGCAACCTCTTTCTGTCATATAAGTCCAGCACAAGTCCTATAATCTTGTGTGCTATGAACATAAAATAGAATTGCATTATGCTAATTTTGTTTTTAACATTGTGGTTGTACCTAATATTAAGCTTTTCAGTTCATTTTGTTGAGATATTCCAACCTGGTATAAGCTTCATTGATTTGAGATGAAGAAATTTAATCTGGTGTGAATTTTTTTTGTATAACATCTAAGATGTAAAAACAATATTGCAGACCTTTCTCTTTTGAAAAGTGAATATTTGCTGCCATAAATAAAATATAATTTTTAATGGCTTAGAATATTAATCTTGAGAGAGAGAAAGAAAAGGGGATGTTGAGAATGTCAAATTTAAATTTTTCTTATATTTTTAAAATTAATAATTGTAAGAACCTGGATGCAAAGTCTCAGTAAATTGTTTTCTCTTTTAATTAGAATAGAATTTTTTAAAACAAAATTGTGGTCAGTCCCATTATGGTGAGATACTAATACATTTAATGTGTTGTTTGTAAAAGATCCCTTTTGTGTTTATATAATTGCTTATTTAAATTCCTTGTGGTTACTCTTATGTATTCTTTGTGACAATCATTACAGGTTACAGAGTAAATTCCTCCTTCAAGTTTTAGTTTATTAGGTTTTGTATTAATTTTATTATTATTTTAGTTTCAGTTATGACAAATTCTTTCCATTTGTAGTTGTGATGGAGTTGGTGAGTAAAACAATATATTTTGATTTGTTGGGTTTGTCAGGAGGAACCACTTTTCTATTTGAAATATTTTATGAGCCTTTTATTTCACAGTGAATATAGAGTTATGGAGGAGCTTAAAAATATTTTCAATGTATTTCTCCTCTTCATGTAAATACTGAGATCTACAAATTCTGAGTGCTTCTTAAATAAAAACCAATGATTATTTTGAATTTTATTTTGTTTTTATGATGAGTATAGAAATTTATAAGATCATTTTTATTAGTAGATTTGCAATGGACACTAGGTTTCAGGCTATTTTTAATGTGATGTAGGAATAGTAAAGTATTGTTTGTTTCCATTTCATAAGTAAATTCTATCACATATACAACTTTGTTCTGTTTATCTACAAGGTCAGGTAAATCCCTTCCATGGGGATATTAATAGGACATCATCAATATATTGGAAATATGTTGAGTGTTTAAGTAATATATAAATTAACCAAAAATATCCTTGCCATTTTTTATGTTGTGTGGAAAGAAGGAGTGAATGAGTGCAGCTGTATCAAGTCACTAAATATGTCAAGCCTTTGGGGATAATGATGTGACTGAATGCACTACCAGGCAGTGATTCCAGAAGTTTATATTGGGAGATCTGTCTCTTTGTGATGAACGGCATGCTGGCCATCCACAGGTCCTGGATGATGAAGCCCTGAAAGTGGCCATAAAGGAGAACATGTGGTGAGCCAAACCTGTGGTGAGCTTGCTGATGAAACTTGCTGACTTCACCTGCACCATACAGGGAAGGCATACAAGTTGAGCAAGTGAGTTCCCCACACACTACTGGAAACCAACAAACAACAATGAGTGACAGACTGTTTCTTATTGCTTTCTCAGCACCACAACACACCTATATTTGACCAAGTGCTCACCAGTGAAAAAAAGTATATCCTGTATGACACTTCTAAGAGTGCCAGACATCAGTTGTTGCCACAGACCCTGTACCTCACACTAAAAGACCACCTCTGCATTCATACAAGATAATGCTCAGTATCAAGTGGTGCCCTATGAGCTGCTACCAACAGGCCAAACCACCACTGCATACCTGTATTCACAGTAGTTGGAACATGTGCAACAGGCTCTGAAGCAGAAGGAGCCAACATTGGTTAATCACAAAGGTGTACTGTTCCTCCATGACAATGCCAGGAATACTATATGGCAACTTGGCTGGGAGACACTGTGCCATCCACCTTATTCCTCAGACCTTGTGCCAACAGATTACCGCCTCTTCCATGCTCTGGACAGCCACCTTTATGAGAAATCCTTTGCAAATGAGGTAGACTTATGGCAGGCATTCACTGACTTCTTTGCATCCAAGACACCTGAATTTAATGCCAGGACATTGTGCAGCTGGAGGCATATTGGCAAATGGTTCTGGATTCTGATGGGGATTACTTTGAGGACTAATGGTACATTAAATTTGCTGTATAACTTTTTTTCTAATAAATCAAAAACAGCAAGGAATTTTTTGGTTACGATTTTTGGAAAGGTCCAGATTCAAGAAATTCTAAGAAAATACATGCAATCACCCCAGTTAGAGTCAACCACACCGATAATTCAAATTTTACTTATAAAAATTATTGCTATGTGAAATAACACTGATTGGTAATGAGATGGCAAATTCTTATTATTTTAGCTATTGGTAGCGAATTGGTTTATTAGATGCTTTTTTAAAAGATTTAAGCATTTATTAACCAGAATGTTGGTGTCAAGGGATTTAATATCTAAGCTAGCCTTGAGTTTCTCATTCATATTTATTCCCCTTAGTTTTTCCCTGAATTTTTGATATGTGATGGGCTGATTGTTCTGAGGAGAGGGGGTAAAATTTTATTATAGCTTTTGCCAGTTTGTAAGGAGCACTACCAATATATGAAATAATGGGGTGCATTGAGATGTCTGCTTTGTGAGTTTTAGGGAGATCATAAAGTTTGAGTATTCTATGTTGATATTCTATTATTAGGCTACACCATGATTTGTTTTCATTTTTAATTTGTTTTATAATTGTTGTATTAAATTTTTGTGTTTCAGTAATTATTTTCTGTTCATTTATTTTTTCATATGTGTTGGTATCATTAGGCAGTAAATTAATTTTATCATTTTCTTATTCATAATAACAATCTCACTTCCATTGTCCAAGGAGGTAATGTGGATTTCATTATTTTTTCTAAGTGCATTTAAGTGTCTCTGTGGTAGAGTTCTTTCATTGTTAGTTTCTAGAATAGCAGTAATTATTCCTTGAATTTTGTTGAATTCTGTGTCATTTTGTCTATGATTTTTAACTACTGCATCAACTAGGTCTACTTTATGAATCCTGGTAGAAAATGTCAAGCCAAAGCTAAGGGCTTCCAGTTCAGTATTGGATAGCTTTATATCTAACAGTAAATTTTGTCATTGCACTTATATGAATTTCAAATTATTTTTAAAGCACAAATAATGTATGATTTTCTACCTCTATAAATAATTTTGATGTAAATTTTTTTCACAAAATATAGAACTTAATTGCTAATATTTTTATCGATGCATTAATTTAAAAGAAAATTAACTTAAAAAAATTATTATAATCCTCAGTTTTCAATATCAACTTAGAAAAAAGATGCATCAAATGTTTTTGTTTGTTTTTCTAGGTAGAATTCTTTTGTTTTTTTTCTTTGCAGTTTTTATTTTGGTATTTTAACATCAACAAATGTGATAAAATCTAATGTTTTGAATGTGCTTTTTAAAATTTACACATGAATAAAAGGTCTTTCAAAAAATTATTACTGAGAAATTTGGCTTGTATTGGAAATTTGGAAGTGTATATGTTTGGAGTCATTGAAATGACAATATGCATCTATTCTAACCACTTTCGCCCCAGCCCCTCAACCTCTGACATCTTACTCTCTGGGTTGAGATGTCTACTCGGTCTTAACCAAATTTAAGAGAGTGACCGTAGGTCCCCTGAGCATCTGTAGATCATTCTACTGGTCGGCTGGTTTAATCCTGCTTCCTGCCTATGTTGTGTTTGGTTTGATCCAAAAAGCAGAAGTGATGTTCATCCATTCACAGTTGACTGGAGATGTAGACATGGCTGGAGAATCTGTGCTAAGAAATTTAGAATGCACCAAAAAAAAATATATCTGCAGTAAGCCAACTATTCAATGGTTGAATTGTTAATGTCTTTTATATAGCAGAAAGAATAGTATAGAAAAGAAACGGGTTACAGAAAAGAAAATAATTGACGTAAAAATTCATACACTGGATTCTAGACAGAGACAGAGTGGGTTGTGATTAGCTTGTTGTATAATTGTCTCAGAACGATATGGGTCTCTTGATTATTGTAGCTTGTTTGACGTTTCTGTTTCCAGTGGTAGTAATAATAGTAGCAGTAGTAGTAATCTTCGTGGTAGCAATAATAGTAGCAGTAGTAGTCTTAGACGTTGGAGGAGTAATTCACTTCTTTGTACTTATATCAAAATATGTTAGCGGGTGTTTGGTTCAAATTCTCTGACGTCACTCCCAATCTCTGACCTCTCTCTCCAGCTCGACTGCACTTGACAGCAGACCAGCCAACCACTCTGTCAAAAGATTTCTGAGTGCGTTTATATAGATAAGCCTGGCTGATCACAAATTGACTCTTGGTCCGCATGCGATTATCATGAGTGTGGCTGTCAGCCAAAAACCATGTGAGTTTCAAAGTTTTCATAGCCTGAGTAAGCTTTATTTCAATTTTAACCGATAAAAGTTATTTCGATCATTTTTTATTGTCTTTCCTAATGACCCAATTCCAAATGACCAAGATCAGGTTTCCCTCAGTAAACAAAATTCTTCTGATCTAATTTTGTTGTTCAAATCTACTCCACTTTCAATAAAAAAATAAAATATATATGTATGTGGGTGTTTGTGTGTTTCCCAAACTCTCTCTGTCACATTTCCTCCCCTACTCATCTGTCATTTACCAGTAAATGACACATAAGCTTTCCTATCAGCAAAATACGAGAAAACCCAGTCCAACATGCTTCTGACTGGGGTCTACTTATACGTCTCTTCCAACATGCAAAGGTAGAGTCCTCAGCTCTTCATTATGCCCATTTACATTTTCATTGTCCTTACGATACATATGTACGTGCGACTTCTGGTTAAATTTCACCATTGTGGTGTTCTCGTGCAGTAGAACTTTTTCACATAGTTCACTAGTTCGCATATTCTTTCCTTTCTTTTTCAATCATTGGAGTTCACAACACTCCTTACCAATTATTTTAGTCTCATTATGAGAAAAAAAAAAAAAGTTTCGATTTATTTCATAAATCTGTCCCTCCGATTTTGTCTCGCCTTCACAACAGGCTTTGTCGAATCTTTTGTTGGTTCAGGTCCTTCCACGACAATCGTGGACTCTTCTTCAATATCAGTTAGGGGTCCCAATGCACTCGGGTCGGACATACCTTGGTAAAGTGTACTAACTGGAATCCCTCCTTCACTCATGCACACCCGTGCCAGTTTATTCTGCCCGGTCGACAACACTGCATGCCTCTTCAACCACCACCAAACCAGCAAGGCCACGACTGTCATTAGTATAATTCCCACAATGGTCGGCCATGTTATTATAGCAACCCAATTCTCTCTCCAGGCCGAATTCGGCATACCTATCTTATCTAACTCTGACTTCAACCATCCAAGATCAATCTTATCGATTGGCCTTAACAACGCCAGCATCTTTTTTAGCGACATCTTAGGAATCTCTCTTACAATGGGTTCCCACAATCCCGTCCATCCACTGGCATTCGTTCCTACAAGCTCTAACAAAGCCTTATTCTCTTTAAACTTCTCTTCAGCTTGGTCGTTGGGGGATGGGGGGGGTAAAGAGATAGATGGACCATGAGCTCCACAACCAGGGGTAGCTTTACAAAAAACAAAGGGGGAGTAACTTATCGTTTGGTGGGCTTCCCTTCACAAACCTTAGATAATTCGATCTCTTCTTGTGTGGCCACTGCCCAAATTCCGTCAGAGACACTGGTTGCTTTAGGTAACATTATACTAGCCAACACCTCTACCTGACAATGATCTCTAATTCCCTTCTTATTCTTTTTAAATAAATCTAGTACACACAGATTGTGACTACCTGTTACGCAAATTGGACTTATATACCCACAGGTACCTAAGGCATCATTCTTGCATTTTTCTGCTTCTCCCTTTGTTAATAGCATAAACTCTGTCCTGGCTAGGTTTAGGGCAACAAATTCCGTCTCTACCTTGTACTTAGCCACCGCTCATATCTTCGGCTTTAGTTTTGAATAAGGAAGGGGAAGATTCATCACCTGATAAATTTCAAAGGTACTATCTCTGTCCTGCAATGGAACCAGCACTAGTGCTAGCAATTTGTCATCTTCCAACAAGGTAGTACATCCCAAGGTACTATAATACCTCCATAACTGCTGGGTGGGGTCTACAGGTAATCTAAGGTGATGGGGTAGTTTGGCTTGTATCTCCAGTAGTACTTCCCTTGGTCGTTCCAGAGTTATTATATTCGGAGACAGGTGTCCCAGAGACAGCCTGTCTAATTGTACTCTCACATGCTCTAACAACACCATTAAAGAGTGACTTGTTTGACATACCTTACTCATTATAGCTAATAATTGAAAATACTTTTGCCAAAAAACCCTCTAATTTCTGTAATTCAGTTGTTACAGACATGGTTACATTTATCACTTCCTTTCTAAAAAGCCGTAGGTGAGAAATCAACCAATTGATACTCTCTCTATTCTTAGCCAATTCCAGCCTAGTAACATTGAGTATGGATACGCTCTCTCTAACCGACTGAGCCATTGCTTGTTGTCTCTGTTCTACAACCTTTAATTTCCTCTTAATTACTCTCACTTAGTCTTGGAACTGTACCAAACAACACGCCTTTTAATGCCTTTCCTGTATAGGTAATACTGCCCTCTTTTGCCTGGTCCATAACAACTTTATTCCTTTCAAATAGTAACTCATATCCTTCCATTGTCTCTCAAGTATTAAAGGATTCCTGAGCTAAGGGTTATAATATAATGGTGGTATTCCAGAGTCAGTAAATAGTCTCCAGCTGACTTGTGTCGGCTGTATCTAGTTGTCCACTTGATCTTCAACTGACCCAGTAACTTCTCATACAGCTGCAGGTCTATCACCTATCAACCACTTTCATCTAGCTATAATCACTTCGCTAGTCTTCTTAAATACAGTATTCTCACTGTGTTCCCAGGTATTAGCTCCCACAACTAGCATCGTCAGTACCACAAGCCTCCTCTCATCCATGTCTGCAAAGAGATGGAGAGAATAATTCGTCTTACTCAAACATTCTCTTATTGTTTTAGTGGGTGGTTACATCTTAGAGTGACACCTCAAGCACTGACCCACACCACCATCAGTGCTGTCCATGCATGGGGCCCGTCCACACAGTTCACCAGCACTGATAATAAATGCACAGTTAGTCCCAGACCGTCACTCATTCACCACAGTCACTGTATTGGTTTCACTTAATCTTTTGGGCTCGGGCTGCTGCTGCTCCCTCAGTAAGCTGTTTTAGTAGTAATTCCTCATTAACACTAGGTGCCTTTTTTCCAGCCTGCAATTTTGCTCTGCAATTGAGCTAACGGAATTTCATCTTCTTCTTCCCATTCACTCAGTTCTTCTTCTTCCCTGAGTTAGGCTCAATCCCTGCTTCCTCAGAATGTCCTGCTGGGGTCTGACTTACCTCCCTCAGCCTTCGAAAGGTAGTTGGGCTAATTTCCATCTCCTCACTCCCTTCACTTTCACTCTCAGTCTCTAACCCTTCGGGTTCTACCAATGTAGATTTCCTCAACCTTTTCTGTTGAGTTTTTGTTTCAGTTCCTTTCCATTCTCCTATTTCAGCTAGCTTTATATCACATTCATATGCACTCTCTTTACCTGTCTGGTCAATTTGTCCCAGATCACAAAGGAAACCGGACCTGTCTGCTCCACGATTCTATAGTATGGACTCCATCTCTGGTCAATTTACCTTCTCTCATGTGTATTTTATAATACATTGGATCACCTATCTAAAGAAAAACTTCTCTATTTTTATTTACCCTCGTTTTTACCTTTTTCTGGGCTCTTTGAATCCTCCTCCTCACCTGCGTAAAAAATTTTATGCTGTTGTTCTAAAACTATTTGGTGATGATCCTCTCTAAATACTTCCTCCTAGGTGCGTAACAGATTGTCTATAGGTAAGACTACATCCCTGCCATATATCAAGTAATAAAGGGAAAATTTTGTCGTCTTGTTCATTGAGAATCTGTAATTAAGTTGTTACAGATGTGGTTACAGCTGCTAAATACTTGGGTCACGAATAAATCCCAATTTTCCCTTTTATTCTCTGTTAGTTTAGCTAACACATCAGTGAGGGTCTTATGAAATCTCTCTACCTTAGCATTTCTTTGTGGGTGATATGGAGAGTTGGTTATGTGCTGTATGTTTAATTCTCCCAACGTCTCTCTCATAATCTGATTCACATTCTTCGATCCATTATTGGTAACCAACTGTTCGGGGGTCCCATACCTAGGGAATATTTCATTCACTATTATATCTGACACCGTTTGTGCCTTCTTGTCTGGTATGGCAAATGCCTCAGGCCAATTTGTCAGCCAGTCCACAAAACTCAGTATGTAAAGATTACCTCTATGTGTTTCTCCATAGGGCCTGGAAATATCTATGCTTACTTTCTGAAATGGATAATTCGGAACATCTGTTTCTAATACTGGGGCAACCATACTCGTTCGACTCTGTACTTGGCATGTTACACATTTTTTTACATGGTTCACAACATCATTAAACAACTTAGGCCAGTAGTAATTACTCATTATTAATTCATACGTCTTATCAATTCCCAAGTGTTCTAACCTCCTATGGCATTGGTCTAGAATTTCAGCTCTCAACTTCTCAGGTATCATCATTTTTAAACTTACTTCCTCATCTCTTCCTGAAAGGTAATACAACATTCCTCCATGCACCATATATTTAGAGGTACGCCCTGCCTCTACCCTGGACCTGATAGTTGCTATCTCTCTATCCTCTTGGCTTTGCCTAATAATATCTCTCCAGTGGGGCTCAGAAACTATCTCCTTTTCACTCGTTTCCTGATCTTCCCAACCAAGTCTCTCCTTCAATGCCTGTGAATTGATCACATTAATTTGGAATGCTTTATCATCCACACCCGGCTCCAACCTGACAGATTCGGTCTCTAATTGCCTCGGAATCCTCGATAACAGGTCAGCAGGTATTATCCTTCCCTGCCAAAATATTCTATTCTGCAGTTATGCCCTTAACCTCAATGCCCTGTTGTATCTTCTTATTTGCCCTCCGCCTCTAACAAATATTTGAGGGGTCTGTGGTCTATTTAATAAATAAACACACCCCAACTCAAATAATAATCTAATTTCTGCACAGCATACAGAATACGTGAACGCCTCTTTTTCTATTACTGGCCACCTTTGCTGAGTATCGGAGAGCCGATGAGACAGAAAATAGATTGGCACTTCCTCAGGCACACCCGGTATTGGTCCATCCTTATCAGGACATGGTTGTGTAAGAACTGCCTCGATACACTTATCGCTAGCATCGGTATATAGCACCATGGTCTTACTCAGGTCTGGGTAGGCCAACAGGGGTACAGTTGTCAGCTGGTCCTTTAGAGCCTTGAATGCATGCTGACAATCCTTGGTCCACTTAAACCTAGCATGCTTCTTAGAGCTATTAGAGGACCTGCTAGCCAACTAAATGCTGGTGTGAACCTCTGGTAATATCCAATGGCTCCAATAAAACCCCTAATCACTCTTACGGTCTTCGGTGCAGGCATGGCTCTTATAACCTCAACTTTGTCTAAATCCGTTTTTATTCCTTCTTTGTTTATAATAAACCTTAAATACTTTGTCTCTTCTTTCATAAACTGACACTTTGATAATTTTAACTTCAATCCATGTTCCCTTAACCTATCAAACACCTTCGCAGATGTTCAAAAATGCTCCTCCGTTGATTTTGAAAACACCATGATGTCATCTAAATATGCCATGGCAAATGCCTCAGTGCCATTCAATATGATGGACATTAACTGACTGAATAAACCCAGGGTGTTTGCTAGCCCAAACGACATAACCCTGAAATTGAAGAGGCCCATGTGGCAGGTAAAAGTGGTCTTTTCCTGATCCTTTTTTCTAAGTGCTACCTGCCAATATCCCGACCTCAAATCCAATGTGGAAAAACATTTAGACTTTTCTAAAAGAGCTAGAATATCATCAATTAAGGGGAGGGGCACCTTGCTTTTAATGCATTTAATTGGCGAAAATCCACACAAAACCTATGCCCTCCATCTTTTCTTTCAACAATTACTATTGAAAAACTCCAGAGATTTGGATCTTTTGATCATCCCTGATTCCATCATTTCATTCACTGCATCCTCTACTAATTTTCTTTTGTGGATTGGGGTCCTATACGGTCTTAACTTAACAGGTGGGTGATTACCCGTGTCTATCTTCATTTCAATTGTCTCCGTCTGTCCCAGTTCCTTATCAGTAATGGCTATTACCTCCTGATTACCATTCAGCAACACCCTCAATTTCCTCCTATAATGCTCATCCCTTATTTCATCGCTACCTGTCTTATTCCAAGGCCTATTCTCATCCCATACTCTCACCTGTTTGACTTCTCTCACTGGGCACGCCTATGCCAGCTCCTCTCCCGGCTTTATTTTAATAGTTTTATTGGCAGTATTAGTTAACAGTAAGGGAACGGTCCCTGGCCTCTTCACCAATGAATCACACACAGTTATTTCCCCTTCACTATTATCATACCTATTAGTAGGGACCACTTGGTACAGGTCACTGTTCAGCTCTCCTTCTGTTATAATCTTGCCCTTCCCAGATACAGTAGTCCTAGGAGGAAGCTTTATATCTGTCTGGGCCACCACTGGCAATTGTTCATAATTATCCTCTCCCAACAGTATCCTACCTGCGTCCCAATGTTAGGGTGGTGGGGTCAAAATAGATCTGTGCCTTATTCTCCTAAAGCCCAGTCCTCCCAAAATTAGCTCACCACACAAGTCAGGTGCCACATAAACCTTAAAGTTTACCTCTGGTTCTTGCCAACTGGAAAGGTAGCCACGTCATACCCTCTTTCCTCATCCTGCTATCAGCCTGACTTATTAGTAGATCGACAGGACTAAGTCTGTTTTCAGTCCCAACTGTCTAAAAACCTTGGAGCTAACCAGTGACACTGAAGCTCCAGTATCGACAAGGGCCTTCATCTTCTTGTCTCCCACATTACAGCTAATTCTGGCCCTTCCTTCGGCAAATGGTATACCCTGTGCCTTTATCCTTCCCATATGTTCTCTCCCTTCCTCTTGCCTTCTTGACAATTGAGAGTCGTTGACAGGTGGAGTTCAACTTTTTCTAGTGGCTCCCATTTCTGTCTAGGGGCCCTCCTTGGTGGGGTAGAGCTTGAGTGACTCTTTTCTCAGACTAGCAACCCATTTCTCCCCTCTATTTGAGTTAGGGTTGTTTCATTCGGTGTCGTCCATCTTTCTCTTGCGAGGACAGGTTGCGTCTCATGTGACCCGCTCCTCCTGGCCAAACACCTTCGCTCCTTACAACTTGCCGAAAGTGCCCAACCACCACATGTCAAGCATCTCAGGGTCTTACTTGCACTGGGCCCACCCTGCCTCTTACTTTTCACAGGTGACCCATCGTTTCCCTGACCTGTTTCCTTCTCAGTAGGGGGCACCAGCCAAGATAACTCACTTTATCCCCAGTTCTGGTCTCCATCTGCCATACCCACGAGCCTTGTGCCGAACTTGCCTAAGTCATGCAGTTTGGCCCAAAAGACCTTGGGTTGCCTCCATAGTTTGTTGTACAGTCACAGGCCTGATGCCCACCATACTTGCAAGTCGAGCATACCAGCCCATATCGGCCCGGTGTGGGCTTGTGAAACCCATAATGCAGATATCATGCTCTCCTGTTGGGAACCCCCTCAGCCTCCCAGTCCTCTTCCACCTCTTCTTTCAGGCCCTGTATCTGGATCTGCTCTCGGTCCTTCTTTTTCATCACTACTTTGGCCCCTTGGGGGTTCTTACCTCCATCGCCTCTTATTCGTTCACTGGTCCGAGCCACCTCTATAGCTGTGGCCAGGCTGACCAGTCCCTGCTTCAGAACGTCTCCCCTCAGGCCCCTGTCACTCAGCGCGTCCACATATACATCGGCCAAAAAGGCCTGAATAAGACCACTGTCCCGAGTCACCAACTCCAGAAAAGCTAACACTGCTAGCCTCGCAATTCATTCCCCCAATTCCTCATTAGTCTTTCCTTGTTGCTGCAGCCATAATAATTTCCTGACTCCCTCAATGGCCGTATGCTCACTTGCATATTGCCGCACCAGAGCGGATTTAAGCTCAGTCCACGTCAGGGCTGGGTTTTCTCTGTACCACCCCCTATGAATTTGGACACCTGCCCCGCTGCAGCATCGTAAGCTAGGAGCACCATTTCTTGGTTCAAGAGATCATAGATCACCTGCTTATTCTGAATGGACAGAATCCATTTGTGCAGGTCTGCAGGGTTTCCTTTATAAGTAGGTAGCTTCATGCTACCTATCAGCCTCCTGAAACCCATTGATATTTTGGGGACTCCCACACCCTCAAGGTCATCTGTGGCGTCTGATCCTGCTACGTTCATCCTAGTGTCTTCTCAATTACCACTTTCAACGATAGAACGAAATGAAAAATACTTAACACGGTGGTGGCACTTCAACTGCGTACCATGTCGACAAAAACAAGATCAACAATATTACTGGCAGATCTAAGTACAACAAGCAAACAAAGGAAACCAAAAAGTGACTTACCTGAGGTC
>CAHIKZ030001370.1:432500-533244 GCA_903632075.3 Acanthosepion pharaonis | reverse complement strand
TTACATCAACAGCATCCAAGCACCGTTTGTATTTAAGCGGTCACCCATTTTGTTGGTGATGAGCCTTGACGTTGCCTAACTTCAGTGATGTGAGAGTAAGCCTTTATCCAGTCTCATGCATGCTGTACCGCACGTTTCAAAGAGACCGTATATTCGATGCACTGTTAAGAAAACAAAATCAACATATTTGGAATTTAAATAATTAATATTAGCCTCAAAGCAATTCGGATATTTCAAAGATTCCTAAAGCGTTTTCTTTCATTGAAGAAGTGGAATTTCTCGACTTAATTGAAATGAGTCAATGACTAAGTAAACGTGTACTGAATATACAAAATGTGTAGATAGAGAACTATGTTATAACGGATCTTACTTATTTCAATATATTTATTTCTTACCCTTATTATTCTCCTAGTCAAATGTACAAGATCAACTCATGGAAGACGGTTACGGAATCAGGCCGTTATGAGGACATAAAAGACGAAGTGCAGATTGTGAATGAAATTATTCTTTCTTCTCAGTATGCCGGGCCCTCTCAGAAAGTAGAGTGATCATAAATTTCCACAGCATCCTGTCACTTCTAGCTTTTAATAAACCTTGTCTTTCGGTTATTTCTCCTCAGTCCTGTTCCGTAATCAATTTTGTCAAGCTCATTAAGTAGTTTATGCGTTGTTTTCCTCTGTCCCATTTGCCCTTTACCTGTCCCGTGAGTACCAGATATTCTAAGACCTCCTCCTGCATTACATGCTCCAGAACACCCCACTGTCACTTTCTACATGTCTGCGATGTACGAGTGTCCAACAAGTCAGCTCCTAGATCAGAAAAGTCTACATGCTTATGTAATTTGACAATAATGATGAAGGGTTTTGCAGATCCGTCTACATTTTTCAGAAAATCTTAATGCAAATAAATGGTACACATATATTGTGGCACAAAGTCCCCTAACTCTCATATTCAGGTTTTAAATTTCTAGTTAACCTTCTGCTAGACTGACTAGCAACCAAGGATAAAGAGATCGTTTTGTCCTCGATTTAGACCAGACCTAGGGTAGAGAAGGTATAGAATGATGCATATCTAAGGATATTAACGCCTAAATGAATATAACGAAGTCGACTTGAATTCAAACTCGGCTCTCATTTGCTATATTTGATTAAGAATTCACAGTTCCTTAGCATTTACTTTTTCTCGATACAACGTAAAGCATAATATTTTAATATTTTTGTTTAAAAAATATGTTACCTCGCGACACGGAAAATTTTTTGTTTCGGAACTTTAGATTTATTCCATTATAAAGCGATATTATGCAACTTTTGTTGAAAATGATTTCCATTTGAAAACAGAATGGTATTTTATTGAAGAGTTTAAGAAGGAGGTGGGAAAAGATTTCAATATATTATTGGCATTTCATGTTTGTCCCGTCACCAGACAGGTGAAATACTAAAACAGAAGATGTGAAAAATATAGGTTAGATGTTTGGGGGTGTCTTATGCATACTTGTCTAAATGAACTGCCATTTTTAGATATGATACGATTACTTCCAGTTAAGAAACCTTTTAAGTTACAATGAAATATTCAGAGAAAAAAATTATATATATATATATATATATATATATATGTGTGTGTGTGTGTGTGTATATATATGTATATATATACACACATATGCGTGTTTATTTTTATTTATTAATCCCACATGTTTTTATCACTTTAAGCGTTACTTTCAGTGGATATATATATATATATATATATATATATATATCTCAGCCATCTTGAAAAATATATATATATATATTATATATAATTGCTGCTGGTAGTCGAAAAACATTTTAATTATCAATGTGGTATTTAAAAGCATTTACACTTCATAATATCCTATAAATTTTTCCTTTAATCAAATCTATTTCATTCTTAACGCGTTAGCTTAAATCAATAACAACTGAAATATCTACACTATAAGAGTAATTCAAGAATCTAAGTTTTCAGAGGGACAAAACATTGATGCATTTTTTATCTTTGGCATAGCATGTCAGATTTTTGAATATCTGTGACATTTTATTTCGTTTTAAATTGTTTTGTAACATAAATCTTTGATTCTTGTATTTATAAGCGTCTTTTTCTTTAATTTATTTCAATTGGTCGATAACAGAGTTCTGGTATGAAAATCTGATTTAAGTAGTTGCAGTGATGATTTTTGAAAAGAGAAAATAGAAATTCCTCTTTAAAAAGAACAAAATATTCGAAAGATAAGTGTTTAATTCTTTTTCTTTCGTCGAAATATTAACGCGTCTGAGTCAAATACACAATCTTCTTAAAATAACTAAAAATGAATTGCAAATATTTTAATCGCTGATAAGACCCATAGTCTAATAATGGCGTCTCCAATCAAGTCTAAGAGAAAATACATAACTGTTATTCATTGAGATTACAAATATCTTAATAGATTCCAATATTGATTCTCTGCAACTACATCGGAACAAAACATTAACTTTGTTTATGACATATAAAATATTGAAATTCAACATTTGACAAGTGGATATATTGATTTATGAATTAAAATTGTTTTTCCGTGTGGAAATCGTCATCTTATAGTTTTCTTTGCAATCGAAGATCAAAAATCTATACTGTGTGTTCACGAAGCTACCAAATATCGGATATTGAATATCCTCCACAAATACCATCCACCGCAAAAAAGTTATACCTAAATATTTTCAATAAAAATGATTTTCGAATGGTCGGACACGGAAAATCGCAGATCGTAATTTCGTTCTGTTTTCTTCGTCATACCAGAATATGGACATTTTCAAACAAACCATTTTTACCACTTTGAGTTGAATTTGACAAATTGAATCTGGACCCAATTAATAAAATCAATATCATTATGTTCAAAAAGGCTACTTTTTTTTTATTTTTTAATGTAAATTCGTTGACCCGCAATGAAAATTAGCATGCTAAAAGAATTAATTGTCTTTATAATTAATAATAATACTAGATTATGTTATAAAATTCATGTTGCAAAAAGTTATTTTAATTGTTTAATCTTATATATAGTTTTCATCCTTCCATATTTTGTATTAACGTGTGAAAGGAAAAGACGAAAAATATAAAACAGAATGCAATTGTTTGTTATCAATATGATGATTCCAAAATGTTGTTTACAAATAACTTAAAACAAACAAATCAAAAAATGAATCAAAAACATTTAAATTTTTGAAGCCTCTTCGCAATCAAGAAATCATCAAAATGACGATTCCAAATTTAATAAAAACTAGATTCCAGAATCTGTAATTTTAGCTATTTAGGTTGGTGCAAAAATAATGACGCAATAATGTCGTTTTTTATTTTTTTTTAACGTCAAAAAACGACATTATTACGTCATTATTTTTCCACCAATTGATATTAACAAGTGATTAATAAATAAATTTTCATTTTTAATATTTGTCGTCGTCTATTGCATCATTCAACTGAAGAGGTAACGTCAAATTTAAAAAAATTAAAAATAAACCAATATTGAAATGTTTGAAAATTTAATCGAATATCCAGTCAAAGTCAGAAAATTTAAGAAAAAAAAAAAAAAACAATATCAAAATTAACATCAGGAAGTCGATCGTAAATGTTTTAGAGGGTCAGTTTTTATAATTTTGAAAAAATATTTGCGAATAAAGGGTATTCATTTTCTGATGATATGTTTTTATAAGGCAAAATTAAAAACATGACTAAAAATGTATGTGATTTCAGTCAATTCTTGTAAAACAAGTTTAGAAAAATAACAATTAAAATTTAAATCAAGAAGTATTGAATTTCCCGTAATCGAAAAGTCTTGAAAAAGTTGGAACAAAAATCAATTAAGGGTCTAAAATTGCTTTCAATATGTTTCTTTTTTCAATTTAAATTTAAGAAAATTTTCAAAACACTTAAATGCTCGTAGTCAAGTCCTATGATAGATCAATTTAATGTAAAATTATGTATATTTTTTCATGGAAGTTAATATTTGTCGTTTCATGAATTCTCTACTGAAAAAATTCAATTTTTCCAGTGTTGTTTTTTTTTTATCAAGATTTACATTGCGATTAATCATGTTCTTTTTTTAATCACTTTGCTCAACTAAATTTATCCACTAAATTTAAAATTATTTTGAACTAAAAAATATCAGGTTTAAGGACAAAAATGTTTATGTAAATAAATTGAAATGGATAATCGTTCGATAAAAAAGAAAAAAACTTCGAATTCCAAAAAATTGTAATATTGTTTGAAGAAACAAACAAAGGTCATTTGAACCTCAAAAAAATTTTTGAACATCCTAATCAATAAATGGACAATTAAGTCTCTGAATATTCTTTGAATCAAAATAATATAAATTTTTGTTCATAAAGAACAGTTTAACTGGAACAAAAAAAAAAAAACTCATTGATCCTATAACGGCTATGTTGCTTTTTCTAAGATATTTTTGATTCAAAAAAAGAACAAAAAAATTTAAGCCTCCAATGATAACGAACTTTTATTTATTCGTCTTCCTGTTTAGTGTGGATATAATATACAAAATCCATTATAAGTAAATATTTAAAAAAAAAATGTTCAAAAAAAAAGTTATATTTAATAAATTTTTATTATTTGTTCAATGTTGACAATTACATACAAGAAAGAATGTAATGAACAGGCGAGGTAATATAGAAAATTTATTCCATTTTTATATCAAATAAATTGTTTCCATATAAAAATGATGGACATAAAATACAATCGATAATTTTATTTAAAATGAAAGCATGAAAAAAATCGCTTATGCGGATCATTTTATAATTCTCAAATTTTTTTTAACAAAAATAGGTAAAAGATAAAATAATATTATTTTTTATTATTTCAAATAATTTTTAAATCATTAGATGGCCTTTGATTTATTTTTGATTATCCCAAATTACATTTTTAATATTAGTCTAAAAGAAAAATGTAATGCTTTTAAATTTTAAACATGCAATGTTGAAAAATTTTTACCTAAAAACGTTTATTTATATCTTTCAAATTCGCTTACTTTAAAAAATTATAGGTATATAAATATTTTACAAGTTTTATATCCTAACTAATTCCTATTTTTTTGGGTTTAACATTTTTTATTGAACGTAACATCTCCTCATAACTTTCGCATTATAAAAATAGATGGATTGACATCTGTCTGACCACAATATTTCGTTAAAAGACCATTTTGATATATTTTTCTTGTGCAATAAACCTAATTCTGATAATGAATTTATATAGTTTCCATTTAAAAATGTTTTTCGCCATCATACCATCTATTTTTGTACTAGATAAACTATTATCAACAATGTCTTGGATTACTGAAAAAAAATTATTTTCTACATTTCAAAATACATAGGTTTTTCTTTTTATTATATATTGTTTATATAATCATATACTGAAAATATTTCAATTATGATTATCAGAATCTTTAATAGATCGTAATTCATTATGCAATCTTATAAAAATGGTTGCTGGAAATTTTTAATTATTTGTTTTTCTTCAAAAATTTATCTGAAAATTTTAGTTGAAGGTTTTTAAAACTTAATTATTAACTAAATTAAAATTTTGTTATTTCAAAAAATGTTCTTATTTAAAAATCACATAATTATTAAAAACGTTTTTTAATATTTTTTTCGAAAGAATGGGGATCTAAATTTTTGTATTCAATTGTCGAGTTAAATTCGATTTGCGAAATCATTTCTATGACATCGTTATATACACATTTAAATATATTTCAGAGCCCTCAAAATATTTTAAATGTTTTTGATTTTAACATTAAAAAAATGATTCGCTTAAATTAATAATTACAAACTAATAATCCCATTTTAAATTCCGTAATTTTTTGTTTTTAAAACCAAAGGTACAAAAAAAAAAAAAAAAACAATGGAACAGATATAATCAACAGCGTAAAAAGACTTTGAAATTAAATAAATTACAAAGAACAAAGATTCAACTTAAACTAAATTTAAAAATGTAATAAAAATAAAAATTTTAATCCAATTTGAAATAGTAAATAGTAATTTCTATTAATAATAACTGTTTATCCCATATAGACTCATTTTTACAACCTTTGCATTGACAATTTATGTCATTTTGAAAAAAGATTTCATAAACGTGACAATCCCAATTCATCTTTGGTCCAAAACGTGTCCATTTTGTTTTGGATCAATCATTGATAGTTCTATTGGGGTTCAGTGATTTTTTGAATTGTTTATCAAAACAATTTTTTTTAATAATCCTAACACTGATTAAAAGTTCAAACAACCCCCAAATTGACAAAATCTGGATTGATAAGATAAATATATATTGATAAATACTTACTGAACAGACAAATTTTGGAACAATATAAATATAGTTGTTTCCATTGCATAATTTATTTGTGGCATTGATTACCAGGACAAAAAGTAAAAAAAAAAAGAAAAAGAAAAAGAAAGAAAGGAAAAGAGGCGAGACTTAAGCTTAGATGATAAAAAGAGCCACCCACGACCAAGACAATTGACAATGTTATTTTGATAAGTAGCAAATGGCGAAAAAGGTTTCATTACCATTGCAGAAAAATTCTAAATGGATAAAGGAATCGACTATGTTCTGGTGGCGAACTTGTGTTATCGGGGATAGATAACAACCGCTTAATGCTGGCGAACATCTAATTAGCAAACCACAGACCGGCTAGCTAAAAAACTCCAAATGACAATGTTATTTTGATAATTGACAAAAAACAGGTGAAATACAGGGCTTTGGATAGATAAGAAAAATTAACTGTGTCAAAAAAAATAAAAAAATATTGTCGAATGAATCGGTCGTCTGCTAACCGCAATGAAACCCTTTTGACGTTTGACAAGACATCTATAGGTGTTAGAGTTCGGTTGTGATAATAAAACTATGTTATCAGAAATTGGCACCAAATATGACTAGAACAATGGAACTGTTTTTTTCGAGAACGACGGTCGACTGTTTTTGCTGGACGACCACCCATTCTGATAATTGGCGAAAATCTGACTGACGAAGTCAGATGAGAACAGGCATTATGACACCACTGGTCGCATTGTTCTGTTGGCGACCAGAGAAAATGAAAACTGCGATTAAGGAAAGAAAAGGAAAAAAAAAAAGATAATTTTTTTTTTTTGAGCAAGATATTTTTTTTCTTCCTAAAACAAAGCCCTGGATCACACCCACCCCAGCTGGACGCCCATTGGCCGAATGATAACGAGGGCCAGGCGGAGGTGATCACGTGACGCAAGGAGGAAGCCGCCGCCGCCCATTTAGAGGATAGGTATGAGAGGTTGCTACGAAGAAGTGGGGAGAACCGTTGACGCCCCTCTGAAGTATGGTGAGATATCCATTTGAGAATAAGAAGACTTCCAAAAATGGAAAGGAATGGAAAATTCCTAACCAAAAATAAAAAGAAGTGGATATGGATTTAGAATTATCGAGGAACCTCCAACGCCGACAAACCCACCCCGGTTTTGGTCGGCGTCCATATAAGCAAAGTCGCAGCGAGCGAAAATCAGTTTCCCGTTCAGTTTTTCCAGTTCAGTTCAGACAATTCCAGTGTCAGTTGAAGCAGGCCTCGCAGCTGACTAAAGATTCGCGCAACTTCCGAACTCATCTTCAATCCAAGAACAATTTATTTTGAAGAGCGACTTAGATCCATACCACCAAAATAAGTTTTTCGACTTTCGCCTGAAGACACACCAAAAACCAATTTCTTAAAGAACAAACAACTTAAAGTGTTAAAACTCGCCTAACAAAAAACAACGTGTCACAATCCATATAACGGGTCGGGAGATAGACGCAGTCCTATGTATCCAACAACTAGACATAAAGTTTGTTATCCTTTTTTCTTTGATACCTTGAACTTTTGAGTTATCATTTTATTTTCTTTTATGCATATTTGTGCGATATCACCCCTCGTTTGAACTCAATTTGCATTACGGCCCCAACTACTGATTGATTTCGTCTGCCTAAGATCAATTCACAACGTGGGTAGGCGGACTGGAGATCAACGCAGTTACTTTGGTAACCAGACGTTGGAAGCGAGTTGGGAACGACGAGGCTGATATCGAATCTAACCAGATTCCCATCCGAATCACCAAAAGGTTAGAACGTCACATTTGGGTGCCGCGACCGATACCAAGCCAGTTGGTCGTCACAGGACGGGACAACACGACTGAGAATTTAAATAAGAGCAAAAAGTCGCGAAAATGTTTTCGTTTTATTTAAAGTATTTTACTTAAATAAATTGATGGACTGCTTTCGTTACATTTCGTCGGGGATTTGTCAGTGTGAAAAACTTAATACTTTTCAGAGTGACACATTTATCGAAATCCCTGTTAATTAGGTTTGTTGATTTTTTTCTTCAAAACCCCTATTTTTTAGGACATACTGCTTTTATTTGACACCCGAGTTTGTTTCAAAGCGTGATATTATTGAGAATTTTTTTACAGTAAGGTTCGCCCTGTACAAGACCTGAGGCACTCGTGGTAGAAGTTTACAGTAAGAGGTAATTTATATAGGTAGGAGGGGAAGATAATGGCTAACTCCAGACAGGTTAAGGGTGTAGTGATTGGGGAAACATCCTCTTGGAAGTTTGTGTCACAGAGCAGTCGTTCGCTGGCATACGCTGTTCGAATGGAACTTACTTCTCATCGAGGGGACACGGAGGGAATGTGGGTGGTTTGCTACAATTTAAATGACTTGTTGGGTCCTAGCGGTCAAGGGTATACTTGGTGGAACATAGAATATAGTTTTTCCGAGCACTTTCCACGGAAATAGCGATTGAGCTGCGCTCGAATCGCTATATTCCGCTTTGTAAATTACAATGCGAAATGTGGAGACATGGGCAGAGTAATAGTGTGCCGCTCTAATCTCTTCATCAAAGAATGAGTATTTGCTAGGAAAAAAATCAACAATGTCCTGTCTTTTGCTTTTGATTGAACAAAGGTACTTACCTCAAAATATGTAATTGTCTATCACCCTGCAAACCGATATGTATTAAGTTATTTAACAATTTCATCCTTCTATGTGAATGTTCATTTAATTGATAACCTATAATCCACGGTCATAGGGCTCTATGCATTCCTTGTTTCATTATCTATACATTGCTGTGATTTATTGGCAAAGCCAGTGGTATGAATACCGATTGCTGTCTCCACGCATTGAAATAGAGCATTTACATTCTCTTAGATTTACTTGCAACCCAAGGCTCGAGAACCAGTTTACCACGCCTCTTAACTCATACCTGAAAGGAGAAGAGGTATAGATTCATGCCTTACCTAACGGTATTAATGCGGAAGTGAACTCAACTGACTGAACTGGAATTTGATCTCGATTCGCCGATTCCCCTTTCCGCGTCGATAACCGTTAATTCATAATCAATGATACGAAGATTAAAATAAAAGTATTTTAATATTTTTCCAGTATTATCTAGGATTATTCCCAGGTCGTCATTTCACGATCGATAAGAAGCAAGTGAAGCTGATATAAATAGTAAATAGTTGGGATAAAATAAATATGAAATTAAATATTATTTTATCTAAGAAATCCGAATAACATCAGACAATTCGTTATGTAGGTTTTATATATTTTAAAGGCATTATGCTGTTCATGTGATACATTGGTTTATTCGGAAAAGTTTTGTCATTTTTCCTTGTTTTATGCTTGCTGTCCCATTCCTTCTACAGGCATGAATGCTCAACGATTGAAACAAGTTGATAGTTCAATGCTATAATTATGATTACAAAATTGTAAGCAAAAAAAAAAAAAAAAAAAAAAGAATGAGGAAACCTGTCCGGCAAACGTATTTTGTATTTAATAATACTATACTTCTTCAAACCTGGTAAACTAAAGCTACGAGAATCATCAACAAAGAACTGTACCAAATAAAAAATAACACTTGAGTGTCCATCAACAACTTATATATATATATATATATATATATATATATATATATATATATTACTCAAAGAGAAAATGATGGACTAATTAGGATGTTGACGTTCCACACTACTTCATACAAAGAAGGAAGCCCCCCCCTCAGTACCGGAACAACTGATTTCTTACACTTAATTTGTAGACTTTTATTTTTGTCCGTCCTTGATGGTGTCAATGATGCAGTGTTCAGTTCTAAGGATTTGAAGCTAGTCACGGACATACAAAACAGGTACAACTAGAAAGGCGTAAAATTTGCTATATATTCAAATAAATTATGTCAAGCTTACAAAATAACACAACAGCTGTCACATTTGACACTGGTGCTCCTGCTATATACATAGATACTTGACATATTACATAAAAAAATTGCATTGTTATTGGTCCTGACCAGTCATCTTGGGTTCAGATATTTTCCCATTGATGTGGCATCAGATTCTTACACGTTTCTCTATAAAGATTTCCGTTCTATTCCACTGATCTAAGCCCAGTACTAGATTGGAAATAAGCCGTATTTTACAATGCTAGATATTAGAAAATGCTAGATGTATGTTCTATGCTACGTTTCTTCTCTCGCACTCCTCGAATGTGGAAAATTTCGGCTTCATATTTTCCTATGAAGACAACGTCAGTCATCATCCTCAATTCATTTTCTTTTATAGTCCCCTTCTCTCTCTGCAAAGCTTCCTCTTTCTTTTGTTCCGAATTACGGCTTAATTTTGTCGCCTTCCTTGGGGTGAAATATGATATAAATGGAAATATTTAGACTCCCTTTATAAAATTTGTATATAAACCTAATTCGTTTCTGTGTAACATTTAGATAAAAAAACGTATGGATAATGAAAATTGTAAAGTACAAGAGAAGCCAATAATATTATAAATACCGGAAAAAATCCAGAGTCATGAGAATGGAAAATCTTGGTTATTACGAATTGGCGTTCTAAGCTGAACCACCTCCAAATTAAATGATTTTAAATTTAACTGTAAAACGTAAATATTCCTTAAATATAATAATTTAATATAATTCGAAATTAGTATTTATATTATTTATTATATTTACTTGACATTATATATGTATTGTTTATTATTACTTCTTTCAACTTCCCCCAACCCAGTTACAGTTTTTTTTTCTATATTAGTATTTATTTCTTTGTGCACAACTAGCCTGAAGATTGTTTCTCTTTTCTTATTTTACATTCTGTTTTTGTTTACCTAAATTTATATTAATCAACTTAGTATTTTTTTTACTCTCGATCATTTTTATCAGTTGATATTTTAGCTATTAATACTTTCATAAAGGCAGTATGAATTACATTATTGTATGTTAAATGCTGATTTCATAATCTCTTCAGGCGTAAATCCCAATATATATTTTATTTTTTTTTATTTTTGCTGTCTTTTTTCTAAAATTGATTCTCGTTATTATGTATTACTATTTCGTAATTTGCTTTGTTTGCTAGTATTTTCATAAAACATATTTAAAGAACCGTTAATTTTTGTACCTTCTAAAACCCAAAATGTATATAAAGTCTATATAGATACATTAGATAAGTTTCAAAGTTTGTCATAGCCGATGTAATAGTGGCGACAGTTTCCCAGTGCTTCTGTGGTATACGTCCCAAACAGCCTCTGACAAATAAGCCCAGCTACAAACTGTAGAATTGTCGATGGCGGAAAACTGGCGCCTCATAACCAGCTCCTTCAGATAAATAAAACACGACAGCCCAGAAAATCAGTTCATCTAGCTGAAGAAATGCCCTGAATTTAAAACCCTGCTACCTTGCACTCAGATCCAAATAGAAAAAAAAAAACGTTATAGAAGTAAATTCAGAAAGAAAATACAGAGTAGACCCCCGAAGAAGTTTGGCTATCAACTTTTTGTCCCTAAATGCATTACCATCTATTCCTTTGAATCTTGACGATCCGGTTGAGAGATGAGGGGATCTCCATATAACATTACCCAAACCTGCGCGTTGGAGACGTCACTTCAGTTTCCCCATCAAGGGACTAAACTTTGACCAGACAGGGTGTAATCTTTACCTCGCAAGATAAACGGATACCCACTAGTTATGACCACCCATGAAATTTTCATAGATCCATATGGTTGGATATTACAGATGATGAAATCGATTGCAATCCGTGAATTCACAATTGAACTATCCTTTTCCTACTTGACTAATTATAGTTTCTGTAGCAACCATTTCTACCACCCACATCATCTTTATCCATTCAGAAACATTTATCGATTCAATTCAGCTTAATACATACATCTCCTAATAGTTAAAATCAATTTGCCGATCAATTTCATTCAATCAGAATGTTCTGATTTTTCTTGTTTATTTTTATATAATCTCTTCAATTTATGCGATTATATCGATCAGCTGATTTTAACATTGAAATAAATTAAGATATTGTGCCACAAAGCTATTAATAATCATGACAATACTAACTCGAATAATATTTTGGACGCTTACTTTTATCCTGTATAGTAGTGAATGCTGGTCAATCTCCTCGCAGATGAAGTTATTTTAAGTAACAGATATGTGGTTCTGCAGAAGGATGTTGAGAATATCATGGACTTAAGATGAGACTGACGACGAAGTTTCACAGAGAAAATGGAAATAGAAAAGACACTTATACTTAACATCAGAAAGAGGTGATATTTTTAGGGCAGCTCATCAGGAAATCAGGTTTGGCAGATGTAAGACACTAGCATCTCTTGTGTTGATTGTAGCGCTTTTCAAATTCCAACTGGGAAAACATCCAAAATGGGAATTGGGGCTCATCATGAGCTTTGGTTTGGAAACAAAAGAGAACATACTACCATCTGCAGAATCTTTTCACAAACATGTCAAACCTTTCATTTTGTTTCGCATTGTTACAGTTAATGAAAAATGCGTTTAGACTTCGATTAAAAGACAGCAGTAAATAACAAAATGTGAAAACACTGAACACCAAAACCAGGATTCCTTGGATTGTGCTTGATGCAACATGAAATGTATCTTCTATTATTGGAGCAAGGAAAGACCATCATTGTTGATATTATTGGTCTTGATCCGGCAGACCGGCTTCAGTCAATATCCCATCAGCGTGAGTTTGTCTTTTCTATAAATACTTTCATGGTAATTATTCGGATGAGCTCTTCGCTATGGTACCTAAAGCTTTTGAGATTAAGTGCAGTTCTAGACTGGCGTCGAGAGTTGAGCTGGCTAGATGTAAACGTGAATTCCATGCTAACGATCTCTTTCCTCGCATTTCTGTCTTATTGTTATACCATAATACCTATTCTATTGTAATAGACTCTCCCACAGATAATAAATAGTAGTAGCAGTGGCCAGTTGGGATCAGTGGTGTTGAGTGAGTCAGTCGATGTCGGACATTGAAGTATCAACCATCACAACTAGATTGCTGCGTCATTAACTCTTATTTCAAATTCCTAACGTTTTGTACGTCGAACATAATTTAGGACGACTTAGTGAAATACAAGCCTCCACTGTGAAAACTACTCGACAACACATTGGCGACAAGGAATTCGTAATTCATACGGGAAAAGAAAAATTTTCGTTCACTCTATAACACTTATGGAACTCTCTTCCGGCTTCAAGCTTTCTAGACAACTTTAATCTGCCCAAATTTTAACACAACTTCAATCCCTATCTACTGTCCAACTGATTACTCTTTCCTCTTCCCGCTCATTATTAATGTTCTTATTCCTAATTCTTCCAAACCATGTAAACCTTTCTGTCTTTGCCTCTGTACTGCTTTGCGTGGGGCCGATACCCAGTAAAAATAACACAAGTAAAATCACAAAAAAAGAGTTATTATTCAGTATGTAAATCTAAGGGAACAAACTATAAAAAAGCCCAGAAAAAATAACATGGGATTTCTCTTTCACAATTTCTAAACTTATTTAACACCAATCGATTTTCATTTCTTTCTAGCAGTAAAGAGTTCGTAAATGGCAGACTAGTCAGAAACGAATAATTTTAAAATATACTGTACGGCATTCTTTCAAAAGAGATTTCTTTAATCATGGAATCAAAAATTTGCATTCTTATCTGGTTTAATTTTTAGAGAGTGAAAGTAAATACATTTTTTTTTAAAAGTAACATGTCAAAAAAGAAAAAAATATGTTTTTATGTCCTTTCTTGTAAAACGTTATTACTTTCGGAACAGTTTAAAAACCAAAATATAATTCACTATTTATATTATACAGACTATTGTCCTCATCTTTTTCACCATGTTTATCACAACGTTTCGGTCGTTGTACGCCCCGGCCTTCTTCAGTTGTTGTGAATGTCGAACTGAACCCTTTATTTCGCTCACTGGGGTAGACTGTTCCAATCCCACGTGCCCTGTCTAATGGATTTCAGTTATCTCCTGCTAATTCCCCTCGTAAAGTCCTCTACTGCCGTAACCAGGTATTGAACTCACTCTCTTGGTCTTGTCACTGTATCTAACTAATGCCTTTATCCACTGTGACATAGCGCCTATAGTTTTAGCATGAGACTATCTTAGAATTATATAATTCACAAAACATTTTAGTATAAAATCTCAGATTATTCGTATTTCTGAACTATTTCAATGTAAAAATCAAATTAATTTTGTCTACATGGTTTAAAAAGTAAAAAAGATGGAGAATCTCGAAATCCTGATTTGAAATTCTAAAAATAACAAAAGCTCATCGCACGATAAGAGAGATGAAATGAATTTTCTTTTCAAGATATATTTGAAAATGAATGATATTCTGGGCTATCGAGATTCATCTACCTGAAGGAGCTGGTTATGAGGCGCCATTTTTCCGGCATTGCCAATATTCAAGATTTATTTAAAATGAATTTTCTTTTCAAGATATACTTGAAGGAAACAAGTTATGAGTTTGCATCAGTGTATTCCAGAACTGTATGTAATCATAATATTCAATGAAAATGCATTTTTTTCGTACTAGGAGGACTGGGGCAATAGGATGCAACGTTGGGCTGCACTATTTGTACAATCTTCAACGAAACTGTGGAGAGCCATGATCGTCTTACACACTGAAGGAACCGGGTACATAAAGAAGAACATAATTCTGAGTGAATATTGGCAAATTTACTCCTGAAGTTAGTAGAACTGATTTTTGAGTAGAACGTGCGTTTTACATCGGATGAAGTGCCGGTTCAAGATGATGCGTTTTCAGGATGATGTCCTACAAAAAACGCTAGGTAATGTTAAAAAAAAACATCTCCATTTTTGAATTGGTCGACTTCATCAAAATGAACTTGCAGCTGATGGGAGACAGCATTTCGCCTTAAAGGGACCTTCATGGTACTAAGATATAAGTTTGCAAAAGATAATTTATGAGCTTAAATTTCAATGAAAATAGTTATAACACCTACCATGAATCCATCATAAAACAATTCAGGATGCCGAATTCAAAACAACTCGGTGTATGGATTTGTTATAACAAGATTATATCTAGCATAGGAGATAAGGTAATTGAACATATAATATGCTTCCTTAGGTGTAGTTTCGCATAATACCACATGTTGTTACAAAACCAAAATATTAATTTAAAACATTCTTTAATAAACTGGGCAGAGCGAAACTTTCTTATGCAGTTCATGGATGACGCCAAACGATTTTTCGAATATCTAAATTGTTAACTGTATACAAAATATTTCTCAGATCAATCGTTATATATACCTTCGTACAAATGAAGATGAACACCATCCATCTTCAAACATAAGCGTTACAGAATTATAAACTACATTATATAGCAGAAACGATATGGCTTGACGACTTTCAACAGCTATAACGACTAAAATTGATAGTAAATGTAACTCAAAGAATATAATGGCAATTCTGATTCTGACATTTCACACTACTTCAAACAAAAGTTTAGGACCGAAACTCACATCAATAAGAAACCAATTTTCCTGAAAAAAGGGTTTAAAAAACAGTTTATAATATTGAACTGACAATAGCTTTAGCCATTAGTGAATGAATGACGATTCTTTCCATATATGTAAACAACCAATTTTATAATTACAATTTTTATCATAGACGAGCCACTATGATTGCTGTGTACGTTCACAGTTCTACTATTTTGAAGCAAATATGGCCAGGCATCAATAATTTAGGCAGTATATTGTACCGGATGACAATCATTAGAAAAATTAATAGATTGCTTTCATGGTTACTATATAACTTTGCATGAATCATTATCTAATATCAGTAGTTTTCATGTATTCGCAGCTTAATACTGGTGACTGAATAACAAAGTCTCCTCAAATTTTAGTATTTTAATAGATATCACCTCATCGTCATCTGCACAATAAATTAATATTCCGATATTTAATTTATCCAGTCCTGTGACTATTGTTTTCTGTACAAATATAGGAACGAACTTAACCCATTAGCTGCGGATCACGCACCTTTTTTTAGTTTAATTGTAAATTACAAAAACTAAAATCTTACCTAATTAGATTTCTCTGTTTCGGACTAAAGTCTAAGTATATATCTAAATGTTATATCCCACTTTTGGCAGATCTTTCATTCAGGATAGATAACAATTTATCTGGTGTCCGTGTTGAATTCTGAATTGTGGTGTGCCATTTGTGACGAATGCAGCTATCGATTGCTAGCATGCTAGTTAACATTCGTGTCAGTCAGCTGTTGGCTCTCACGCTGGCCAATAGAATCTTCCTGCCTATTCGTGGCAGCCAGCTATAGGCTCTCACTCTGGCCATTAGAAAATGGCCGCAAACTACATGAAAACTGCCTTAGAAGCATGAAAAGATCGATTATTTCCACTATCGATGGGAGTTGGGAAATGCAATGTCGGTCTTGACCTTTTCAATAACTTGGAGCATGTGCATGTGAATTTTGGTGCAAATCCGTCGAAAATTGCGGCCGTGCATTCGTTACACACAGACACACACACACATCCTGGCTTTTATAGATAGAGATATTATATAAAGAAAATTTAAATAAACTAAACTTACACTTCTGAAATATATATTAGATTTTCTTGAGAAAGTGTAATAAAATGTTTCTCTTTATTTACAGTTTTTATTTGTTAGCTGTGTCTCTATTTAGAAAGAAGTACTTACATTTTGAGTTGATAAGTATGTAATAGTGAAGAACTATTTGCATTATTTTTATATAATTACATTCAATTTCATCAAACCCATAATTAGTATTCTTTATAAATTAAACAATGATAGGCAACGTTCGGTTGGTCAATTATCTTTCCTTTGCTTAGTCATCGCATTTATACTTATAATGGGACTCCAACCGGCAAGGACTAGACACTGTGTTGTGCTTATTGCACGACAATACCATTCTTGAGATTTAATTCTTGTAACACTTGGTTGAGGACAGAATTACCAAAATCTTTCAATACATCAAACAGTTAATTACCACAATGTCGCTTATAACATTTTCCCGACAGCACAAATCAAAGGCAAATTAATTTTCCTTCGCGATAACGGTTATAACACTTTTGAATATTTAAAACATTTCTACATGGTCATCATTTATATGAGATTATTCAATTTTCAGTTAAGGATTTTGAACAACCGAGTTCAGTATCTTGCAGTGAAGTGTTCTACTACATTTGCCCTCAAAAATGGAATCAAACTAATTGCTAAAATCCCTAAAACTTACAATCCTACACCCCGAAATCTCTTTATATTTGTCGGATTTACATACATTGATAGTTTTAAGAAAGTTCAATCCCTCTCCTCACTCTCCTCACATTTATTATACTAAAAAGGTCAGATTGACATCGCTCGCTGAAAAAGTCCTGTCGGCCGAAAATCATCTTACCAAATTAGTTATTCCTTAGGTAAATCCTGAGTAATATAGTATTTCGCATTCCATCCTGAGCTGCTATTGAACCCAGCACCTACAGATTCGTATTAATTCTAAGTAAAATCAGTGAAAAAATATGAAAAAATATGATTTCTATTACTCAGATTTTTTTTCGGTTTCATACCATTTTAGATACTCTATAATGCCATAAATCTTAAAATTTAATTAGTAATTTTTTAAAATTTACTCATGTCAGTTATTCTACAGATTTTCTATTTTAATAAATAATAATTCTGACGAATTAGATAAGTTTGGCGTTCACACGAGAGAAAAAATAAAGAAACATTGCGATCCTATTGGATAATAAATAATTTTTGGAGGATTCAATGCGAATGTGTTAATGTAATCATCGTATTGGCTACAGTGCTGCTGACCAAGCCAGTCTTTCATTACAAATATGTTTGCAAACACAACATGTCGACAGACAGCATCAACGTAGCAATTAGAGAAACGGGTGTAGTTGATCGCTAAAGATGTAGGCTTACTTTCAAAGTTGACATTGAGACGAGTGAGAAAACAATAGAAGAGACGATAGAGAGGAGCACCAGCATCCATAAAACCAGATGCATTTTAAAAATGATGCAGCTGGAACAAATCCTACCGTACAAGGATCGGACAGAACAGACAGAGTAGACGTTAATACAGTACGATAAACTAATGATGGCGTATAATCTACTAATTTACGAGACAGAAGGATACGAAAGAAAAGCAGGCAAAACAAATATTTCATGAGATCTTTAACGATTATCTTTTATGTTTTCGACAAAATTAAGTAGGTTTGATGAATCATGTCCAAGCAACACAAAACAGTTGTGAACCTGTGGTGCATTTGTGGCAAATAAAACACCTATCATCTAACAAATACTATCAATTTTACAAAGGGAGATTTTGCAGTTATCATTAAGAGAAAAGGGCCAAGAGGCGAAATTGAATTTGGAATTGGGAAATTCAAAAAATAAGGGCGATTAAATATCAAGGAATTGAAAACACAGAGGAAGGAAAATGTGATATCGAAATCCTAACACTCATTTTGATAGCAAAAATACCTGGCAAAATTAAGCAAATTAATAGCAGAAAAAAAAGACTGCTGCACTAGTATATAATATCAAGCTGCTTATCTCTTGGTGAATGCTAGTGTCTCATGGGCGCAAAGCCAAATCTAACCACTTTATTACACGGAATTATTTACGTATGTGTGCGAATTATATATATATATATATATATATATATATATATATATATATATATATATATATATGTGTGTGTGTGTATATATATATATATATGCATGTATATATATATATATATATGTTTGTGTATGTGTATATATATGTATGCGTATATATATATACATGCGTATACGTGTGTGTGTATATATATATATATATATATATATGCGTATATACGTGTGTGTATATATATATATGTATATGTGTGTGTGTGTGTGTATGCAGATTTAATAGGCGGGTTAGTGAAATTTCAGGAATATAAGCCAGCAAAATTTTAAAAATATTGACAATAAAATTGATGATATTTATTATATATTAATCTATAACATATAACCTGCATGAATAATGCATCAACTCGCCAAACGAATACCACCTGCAATAAACCTCGAGGACAAATCTGTATACAAATCATTAGTAATAGCCATCTCACAACTCCGTTACTCATACAATATTCAAAACCCCAGCGCTGGTATATTAAACTTCAATTCTTATACAGTTAAATTTCTTCCACAAATGCAAAAAAAAAAAAAAAAAAAAAAAAAAAAAAAAGCGAAATTATATTGGTGAAACTGAAAAGAAATTCCGTCTTCGTTTCAGTAGCCTAAGAAAATTCATCAAATACAGAAACAATCATTTAATCTACGATAGACACTTCGAATAACCGTTTCATAGCATAGATGATATCAGATACGGGATTTTAGCGTATTCATTCAGCAGCCGAAAAGAAAGACACAAATCGGAGTAGAAATATATTTTCAAAATAAAATCACAAATTCAGGGATTAAACAGGGTTTGGTCTAATTTTGAGAGTTAATTTCCACAATAAACCCTCTAACCACTAAGAAAATATTCCTCGGAAGAGAATTCCTAATTCTTTGTTAATTCTTCGTATGAATGAAAATGGACATGGGTGCGCCCGAAACATCCAATTCTCAAGTCTTTATGCCTCTGCTACAATTTAATCAGAAGGTAAATATATAATAAATGTTATCAGTTCTATTGACAATATTATCATCATTTTGTTGGTATTTTATTCCCCAAATTTTGTTGACCATTTCAAAGATCGACACGTTCTAGATTTTTCAATACTCGTAGAAGTTTTATTAAAATGAACCTTGTTTCTAATGCTTACATGACAAAATATAAATTATTAAATGTATTGATAAATACACCTTATTAAACCAAAGCAGTGAACTAACCGTAAATTGTAAGCAAAGTTTACCTTTGACCTTACAGTATGGTTAAACTTCCAATTTGATATTACGTTTTCTTATAGTAATATGTAGATGAACTGAAGTGCATCTTATACGGTTTACTATTCTATTGTGTAAAATTCATTTAGATTTAATATAGTTGATGTATTGATGTCTAGTTGGTATTATTAACATTTTATATTGAATAGTTTGTATTATTAACATTTTATATTGATTAGTTTGTATTATTAACATTTTATATTGATTAGTTTGTATTATTATCATCTTATATTGATTAGTTTGTATTATTAACATCTTATATTGATTAGTTTGTATTATTATCATCTTATATTGATTAGTTTGTATTATTATCATCTTATATAGACGGTATTTACTTAACGGTTGCATATTAATTTACAAAAATAATTTTGAATTTAAGATTCTTTTTTTTCTTTTTTTATAGTTTTCTTTTAATTTCCAACTACAAAATTCTAGGTAGAAAGCTGGCCGATCATACAGATAGTTAACATTATTTCCCTATCCACATAACTTTTGAAATTTTGGCGTCATAATTTTCTATATTTTACGAAATAATGGTAATATAATCATTTGTATCAGTGGCGAACGAAATTGTCTAGTATTTCCATGTAGACAACTTTATGATATGACTATATCTTTTTTTTTTCAGTTGGTTTGGATTTTAGCGTAATTCTCACATTTATTGGTTAATCACGGTAAACCCACGAGCCTCATTTTAATTCGTTTTTTTTTTTGTCTTCTCTTAAAAACAAAAAATGAGGAAGACTTCTGATTATGAAAATTAATCATTCACTTACCCGTAATTTACCATCGTCGAAGAAGCCACATTTGTAAAGATGAAACGCGATTGTTATTGTGTAGCCATTTTAAAATTTTTTTAATTTTTTTTTTATCTGTACGGAGCCCTCTCTTACATTAAATGTTACGGACAATGGAATTATACTCCATTTGTCCATATCATATTATATATATATATATATATATATATATATATATATATATATATATATATACACACACACATATATATATATATATATATATATACGCTCAAAAGACACTCGTACATAGACATGCTGTATGATCTTTATAACGATGTTAATTATATTTGCTTTCAATCCTAAATTGAATAGGATATAAAATTATATGCGTGTATGTGTCTGGGTATGGTTTACAACATTGCATAATAACTTTCAGATTCACAATTCAGTCCCAGCTTAATTCCAATTATCACTACGCCTTTAGCAGTTCTTATAATGATGGGTTCTTTATCTAGATCAATTTTAGGAATACTGATGAAGATTATGAGCATGGAAGGAACATCGGGTTTAATTATGCTAATGACATAGGGATTGTTTTATATATTATTTATTAAGATATATTATCAATATTCAAAAAGGCTAATTCTGAATATCAACTGCTGCTGTTAGAATCAATTTACATTAAGTTCTGCCAGCCATGTAATGAAGGGAGATTGGTTGGGAAGCTTAAATGCAATTAGTCGACAATTTCTATATCAGTTGTTCTTTGGTATTTATTCTAATCGCTGTGCATGTCAATTATTTAATTTATTTAGATTTTTCATTGGTTTTGTTTTGTTGTTTTTTTTTTGTTTTTTTGGCATATTTCCTAGACTCAAATTTTGATGATTGATAAAATTTCAATGAATGACTCACAAGATCAATCTTAATAATTTATTCAAGATGGTAATGAAAGACTAGTCTCAAATTTAATGTAGTCTATTTTTATGGTCAATTATATTCACTTCCAGAATGCATTGATCCTTGGTAATTATAGTAAGAAGCAACAATAAGACGAATATCATCTAAAAATGCTGTTGAGGATGTTTAATAGTCTGATGGAAACTGATAAAACAAAAGTAAGAGGTTTTTTTTTTATCTTTTATTTTCTGTGGATTCGCTCTAGAAATTCATGAGGAATAACAACTATAAAAATGATAAAATAGTGAAACATTAAAAATGCACTGGACTTAATCTCAGAATTTAACTAATTCAAGAATTTATGAAGGTTGACGCTAGATCGGAATGGAATGGAATGACATCAGTAGATATGAAGTAGTATTTTATCTTAAAAGTAAATGGTCAGAATGAATCGGTTTTTACGGTTTTTGTTATGGAATGCGATATTGATGAAGGCAAAACGAGAGAATGAAAGATGTATTCAATTTCCGTACAGGCGTCGCATTTTAGAGAACAAGAAAGAAATGTAATTCTTTATTGATTATTGCTGAAGAAAATATATTTTAAGATTAATATATTTGAGCAATATATAATTGAAAGAGTTGGTTGCATTTTCTTGATTCTGCTCTTGACTTTAAACCGGATAACAATAGTTAATTATAACGGTATTAACAAAAATATACTGAACTAATGAATGTTGAGTTGTTGAGCTGATGAAGACTTTGCTGTGGATGTTTACAATGCTAAAAATTAACTTTAAAGAATAAGATATTTATAAAGGAAATTGTAAGAATTATATTGAAATTTAACTAATAAAAATCCATTACTTACAAATAATCTTCAAATAAAAAAAATGACTATTTGCAGGAATCATTTTTCGTCATTAACCACGGATATAATGTTTGTTATGCTTGGAGATACGGATAATATATAGGCTTGTGACGTGATTAGAGATGTATGTGCGTTATATTTATATATACAAACCCTTTGGTAATGTGTTAATACATATACACTCTTGTGCTAATTTATTGAAACAACGGCTTTCTTTTCTTTCACCATACGGCCAGTTTTAGACCCCTGCAATGACAGTGTGCAATCGATTTCTATTGTTCCACAGACAAGATCATTTGCAGTGGTGTTCAGTAATATAAATCTATTTTCGGGTGTATGATTAAATTTGTTTGGCTTTGACAAATATTGCGTCATCCGTGATTGCATCAGATTTTTATCGCAGCCAAACACTTTATTATCTCGACTGTCGATTTGTTATCCTGCGGCCATTGTCTGCTGTGGACGTTACTCCAAGGAAGCATACGAAAATTGTAACGTTGCTCGAATCACACTGGCAAGCCATGCCAGTGAGCAAATGAAAGTAATATTGACTGGCTCGGAAACTCTCCTGATTTAAATCCAATCGAGAATCTGTGGCCGCCCTACAAGGAACGACTTCGTGGAATGGGCATATGAAGTACTAACATGTAAACTGGGTCATGTTTCATTAGAAGAATACGAAAAAAGTAAATAATAATGGAATTATTTGTTTTGTTTCAGTTAATTTGCACAAGTGTTTAGTTTCTTCAAACAACAGTTATGGCTTTAATAGTATGACTGATTGGTACTGTTGCATTGAGGAGACAGCCACAGTTTATTAAAAGGAAAAATTAATTCAAAACGAAACTGGAGAGAGACACTGTAGTAACGGAAGATATTGGGCCCCAGCGATTCAAATGTTTTACGCTACTCCTGACGTCACTAGACATGTATATATAATTGTAGGATTCTCAGTGGTGACACTGAGATTTTATATGATGTATTATTTTAATAATATTAAGGCACACATGAAGGAAAACATACCTGGGAGAGTATAACTATGTGTGTTAAATAAAGGTTAACAGAGGTAAAGATTATGAATAGAAAACTTTAATGAATAGGCACACAGGTTGTATAGAATATAAGGAATCTCTAAAAGCTGATATTTGACAGTTTCAGTTGGCAGTTACAATTCCTACAACAGGTTTAAGATAAGCAGCATGCGAAAAATTCCATCCATTGCCCCTGAATTGACGAATCAGTAACTAGCTGTAACGAGATTTCCTGGTAATTATAAATCCTCCCAAATTCATCAGTTTAGACTATATTTAGATATCCAGAGAAATCTGTTCCAAAAGCTCGGACAAAAGTTATACGATGTGGTTTTGAAAAAAATGAAAAAAGAAAATGTTGAGGTCGTAACTTGAAATGTCTTAAATCATATGCGTCAAAAATCCAAATCAACTGCCTTCTTCACAAATGAAGAAGCCAAACAATCCTGAGGTCCAAAGTAATTTTTTTATGGGGATAACAACGGTTTTTATTGCATGAGACTGACAGGGTAGCGCAATTAGTTACCATATTTCGACGCCTACAAATTCAACCCTATCTTGAAAACGATTTCTTTCGACAATTAGTTTTTGAGGTAAGACTTGTGTACACCTTCGTCTCCACAAAAACCGGAAGTGAGTTCCACAAGTTGGTTGGGTTTTATGGCATATCAACCACTGTAGGTCATTTAATGCCAAATATATATTTATATATATATATATATATATATATATATATATATATATATAGGACATGTAAACGTCTATAAGCTAGAGCTTACTTGCTTGCAAACTGCAAAATAATTCCAGGTATTACTGCCTAGGACAAGGATTACTATTTAGTATAGACAATTTGTTTGCACAATGTTAAAAGGTAGCATATATTAATTACACATCAGAGTACATCCTTGAGAAAAGACCAATTCTTTTCAGGAAGTTTATTATATGACTTGGATCAATTTTTGTAAATAGTTCCTTTGTACTCTTAATTTTGTAGAACTTTCTTCGAATATGTATAAGGTTTGTGCATTCTGTCAGTATATGTTTTATTGTGTATTGGTTTCTACAGGGACATGAGTTCCACAGGCGAAAAGCGAAAGTAAAGTAACTATCACAATAGGATATACGATTACATCTATCTGGTTCAACAGAAAAGAAATGATGAAACAGTATAGTACTGTCTAATTTCAAACGGTCAAGGTACTAACAAGGAAAGCTCGTTAGAACAATTGCCATGAGAATATTTATAGAAATGGCACAGGGAAGCCACGTCACGTTGATGGAAAAGAAAAGATGCCCGTTCATGACGGATAAGAATAAAGAATATTCTTTTGATCTTATTAAGAATCTCGAGAAATGCTTCTTTGACGGTCACATATTTCAACATACCGTCAAATATCGGAAACGTAATGTCTCTGGCGTGTTCCTTATGTAGGCCTATATTCAAATTAACTTTTGATTAAATCTTTTCTTGATTTTTCTTTTCATGTATACGGACTAATATTTATAATTTGTTGCCTTTCCCTCACTGGGTTTCAACTAACGTATGCATCTGTGCAAGAATCTACTAGACGAAATCAGTTATGATGAGAATAAGACTTAACATCTAGAATAAAAAGAAGATGTCATGTCCAAGGATTATTATTTATTAATCTTTACACATTAAGAACATTACAAATAATGACTGTCTCAAGTTTTCAGATAAAGGATGAAGATAAAAGGCAACACGATTGAAGACTAATCTTGAAAAAAATTGTCCATAAATGATAGCATTCACATATGATACTCAGAAAAGTATAGAAAGCGCGTGAACCTTAGCGATCATTATGTTTATTAGCAGTGTACATTAACATATATAATCATACAGGCACACAGTCATTACACATACACACATATATATATATAAGCTACAAGCTGCACATGATCAGATGAACACTTGTCATGAATTTGACAGTAGATATTGTGTATATTTTGGTCCAAATTTTAAAATTTTCAATAACCCTCTCCTCGATCTTGAGAGCTTCTCCCTCAGTAAGTAAAGGAATAATAAAACACAAATAATTGAATAATGAGTAATACATAATGAGTAAAATGTACATGGTCTCAGACTGTATTAAAACTTCAGACTGTCTCCTCATGGTTTTATATATATATATATATGCACGCGCACAAACATACGCATGAAAAGTATAATATTTACTGTCAGGTTTGAGCCTTACCTGCCCAACAATCCATGTGTCATTTCTGATATATATATATATAATCTGAAAGAGTAAGAAACAACCTAACTAGGTTTCACCTAAACGGATCTTCAGGGTAAACTGGCTACAGAGGAAATGACACGAAATAATTTTTATTGATGAATACACTAAAACCTAATTAGCATAAAACCACGTGACTGAAGAAGATAGGATGTTCGGATGTTGCTAGTTCATACTTTTTTTTCCAATTTTTTCCTCGGTTACAAATTTGTTTTGATATACTTGCAAGTTTTGCTATCAGAATTTTTTACAAACCGAATATTACTCTCTCTATATACACACACACACACATATATATATATATATATATATATATATATATATATATATATATATAACATACACACATATATATATATATATATATAGTTTTAATAGAATGGTAGGCAAGGTCTCACTACGTGACTGTTAATTAGTCTAGAAGAAAGAAACTGAATTATTTGAAAAGAGAAGGGTTCTTTAGGGACTTTATGGCATACTATGATTCCTTGCAAAACTTCACCACTATAATGGAATCATATATGCGATGGGATACATAATTAATTTCAACTAGGAACTAAGTGTTGGGCTAGAATTCTTAAATCGAGTTGAAATTTGTTCAGAGTTGAAATTAGTTCTGTACTCTATGCGATTAGTCCTAGAAATTGCTTTGTCGCATCTTCATAAGCCGAAGACGACGGTAGATTTCCCCGTGCTCGCACACACAAAATATTATATATATATATATATATATATATATATATATATATATATATATATATATAAATACATTCTTTTGGTAAAAGTCATATTTGCTAAAAAGGAACGGATAAATGAAGAGACTGCTCAATACAATTAAAAAAACGAAAATGTAGGACAATTTAACGTATAAAATATTTGAAACACCGACCTTAATGCTGTCACTGTTTCATACCGAAATGGTTTCATCAAGCACTAAGTCTAGCTTACTTATATATATATATATATATATATATATATATATATATATATATATGTGTGTGTTTAACAGGGGCAGAATGGGGGAGAGCACCCTCGCAAACAAAGGTAGACATTTGACAGTCATTCAAACTAAAACAAATGCGAGCACAGACAATATAAAATATAGATTTATGGATCTTACTTATGCTTTTTCCGATTCCACAAAATAACAATATCTGGGTCTTGTAAATCTCCAAGAGAATGAACAATGCATTACGCACACACATACGCTCATATTTATACACGATTCAAGATATCAGAATTCAATAAAAATATTCTTAAAAGCCAGAAATATTGATATGAAAACATTGCTGAAAGTTTATATCATCAGCTCTTATTTATCAACTTTATATTAGACACACAACATTTCAACCTGTACATTTTTCAATAGTGAATGCATATGATAGTTTTACATAAGATAACTTCCTTTGATTTCTCGAAAATTTTAAAAGGAAAATATTACGTCAATACACATAAATCTGTGTTTACAAGTATTTAAAGTAAGTTTTTAATGATATTTACTATGAATAGTGTAATATTTGCCACGTTTAAAGAAAACAAACAAGTAACTATTTATTCGTTAATGATTTACCGAGAATTTTCTGCAAACGTAACTCAGACTGAAGTCTACCAAGTTTTTGAAGCTTTCACAAAGAAGCCTGTGTAAGTCTATGAAATATTCGGTTTCTTCCATGATTATTCATGTTGACGATGATCATCCTATAGTGCTAAATAAATTGATTTCAGATATGTTTGTCTCATTACTATCGTGTAATATATAAGAAAATATCCTTGTAAAGGAGAGAAGAGCCAATAAATAAAAGATTGTGGACATAATAACCATGACACTGATATGTTATACCTACCTATCTAAGCAGAGAAAAAACAGAAAAAAACGAGAAAAATACAAGAGGAAAAAATCAAGGAAAAATAAAAAGGAGGAGGAGGAGAAATCAAGATGGAGGAGGAGGAGGAGAAATCAAGATGGAGGAGGAGGAGGAGAAATCAAGATGGAGGAGGAAGAGGAGAAATCAAGATGGAGGAGGAAGAGGAGAAATCAAGTATAAGGAGGAAGAGAAGAAATCAAGTATAAGGAGGAAGAGAAGAAAACAAGAAAGAGGAGAAAACAAGAAAGAGGAGAAAACAAGAAAGAGGAGAAAACAAGAAAGAGGAGAAAACAAGAAAGAGGAGAAAACAAGGAGAAAACAAGAAAGAGGAGAAAACGAGGAGAAAACAAGAAAGAGGAGGAGGATACAAGAAGAAAGAGGAGGAGAAAAAAAGAAAAATCAGGAATAAAGAGAAAAACACGAAGAAACAACGCAATAACTGATATATATATATATATATATATATATATATATATATATATATATATATATTTCAGTTGTCATATTACACATTTAACCTATACTCTTGATTAATGCGTTCTCTTTAATCTCATCCATATTGTACGATCTTTAAAACGCGATTTCAGTTCTGGAGGATATAGAAAGGATTGAATTCTTGTTAATGCATTTCTAATCTGTTTTTATTTGCATCACTTTCATTTAGGTGATTGTCTTGTTTCTTCGTGTGTTTTTTTCTCTTTATTCCTGATTTTTTTTCTTTTATATATATATATATATCTCGAAAGCAAACTATTTAGAAGAGTATAGTTTGAATGTGTAAAATGACAACTGAAATATTTTGAGGGGTACTAAAACGCCACTATTTTAGGTTTGTAACATTTTCGATGTCTTTTCAGAATCAATGACACATTTTAAATATAGATACAAAATTTACGTACGTGCCTTCAATAAAGCCCATATATACCTGTCTACTAGATGCAATCTCTCATAATATTAATAGAGAATTTAGGAGATAAATTCACAAAATGAGAGAAATTGTCTACCATGAAAATCGCCAATCAAAATGCAGAATCCATTCTTGAATAACGTTCATTGGCAGCAGGGGAATGTATATAGTTCACAAAATCACTAAGCAACGTTCATTTATTCCGTCCATATCCAATGCTTAACTGGAATGTTGATATATTAGTACTATTCATTTTTTATAGCCCGAGTTCCAAAAACCGAAAATAAATTTTGGATGATAATTTTAAGGTATTTCGTGAATTATCTAATATATTGCAAAATACATTTACTTTGTTAGAGGAAATGTTAGATATTATATATATAATATAAATATTATATATTATATAAATATTATATATTATAGATAGAACCTAGTTGAATTAGTTATAGAGTAGCAGTGAAGCCAGTACACAGCGAAAAAATATTACCTATATCAAGTTTGATTACAAGCTGTCTGTGATATTTGTTATGGTTTCGTCTTTTTCTGTTTTCAGTAAATTGTTCTGTATGAGGCAATCATCATACTGGAACACACACACACACACACACATATATATATATATATATATATAAAATAAATGTTAAGCGTTTTCGATGAATTCAACTGAAAATATATCTCAGTATTGCAGACATACTCTATTGACTACATCCAAGTATTTTGCACGCTTTAATTCAAATTAATCCGAAATGTAATCATGTGTAAATAAATTAAACACAGCTAGATCGCGTTATCGAATATATCCACCAGTTTACGACAACGGTAAAATTGAATAAACTAGAAAACTGGAGTTATCTCATTTCCAGAACCAGTTAAATTTTTAAACATATGATCAGATCTCAACTCCAGGTGCAGAAAAGAAAATCTTACACAGCAACATACTGCAAAATCACCGCTCAAAAGATTAAGTAACCCTAAATACATACGACATTTATTCAAAAAACATAAAATAAAATAAAATTATATTAAGTAAATGACAAAACATTCGTCCTTAACGAAGAACTTGAAAGGGTGTTTGAAAGTGTCACTCACATACAATGTTGATTCATGTCCATACTGTGTGTATGTAAATTGGTCTGCAATGTTCTGAAAACTGTAGTAAAAATTAGGTCTTACATGAAGATGGGCATTTTATATGTAAAATCAGAGAGACGATCCTGTGGATATAAATGCTTTACTGTCACGATAGGTCTCGATATATGATCATTGGTTCAAGCATCATTTCGAGTTAAAACCATTATCCCTAACACGTAGCGTTCAAACAATGTCTCAAAATATCACCAGAAAGTGTTGGATTTCCCCCACTTTGTGGGAATTACATGTGGAAATATAGTGTCATCACGCTTTTCGTTTTTTGTTAACAAGTTCCCAGTCAATTTGCTTTAGTTAAGAGAATGAATTTCGATTTTAACTGTCCAAATTCCAATGTCACATCTGTGAAGTGAAATGTAAACCTCTTCCTATATAAGCCAACCAGAATTGATTTTGTTAACTAGTAACTTGTACAGACAAAGTAAACTATTGTACTCTGGTATTTTCCCCAACACTGGTTCCATTTAATAGATATACAATCTCTGTGATTTACACCGTTTCCAACAGTGGCGATAAAGTTTAATGAGATGATTCTGCACTTTTTCTTCTGGCCTGATTTTATTTGACCTCCTCAGACTTCGGAATAAGGTACAAGCCTCACCCAATTCTATGTGATACTGTAAAGCTAACACAGAAACACAAGCATGTCTCCCCGAGGTTATTTTATTGTAGTGCTTTTCAAACAAATTCAAGGAAAATGTCACTGTATTGATTTTAGTATCAAATCCTAAAGTAAATTGCGTGTTACTCAATGCACAAAAATACAAAGATGTATTTTCTGCAATCCGAATTGTGTTTTGGCATTTCTTAGTAAGCTAACACATTTTAGCGACTGCTAAAAAGACATTTTATATAACCTACCTGGAAGGTATATACAAAGGTTTTCTACTCAGCGTAATTTAACTTTATCTTCTAACTTTTACACTTCTCTCTCTCTCATCTTCTTTTCATGACTGTTCATGATTTTGTACAGAGATATTTTTATGTCACTGATTTAATCCCAATCTCTCTCTATCAAATTATCACTTGATTTGGTGAAGTTATCCCGAATGGAACACGTTACAAAGTGAGATTAATCGTAGACAAAATGTAATTAGTTGTATGCATAGAAAGAAACGTTACATTCACTTCAAACATCTTTATTCGACTTTTATGCAGAACATTTGCCCAAGAAAAAAAAAACTTCTCGTTTTTCAGGTTTTGCCAAATCTTACAACAACGATGAGTGATGGCTACTGTGTTTGGATATTATCAAATAGCTATAGGTAAACCAGTCTTTCCAAAACTTTCCTTGATCAACGGTACTCACAAAAATTGATGTCTAAATATCATCCTTTTTTTTTTACTTATGTGTCGTGTTTCTTCAAATCGTAAGCGATCATGGCTCTCTCCAATATACTCTGTAGCTCAAAGCCATTTATTCCTAAAAATCCTCACGGTCTCGTCGTCATGAACTTGTTCCACGATGAATTTTCAAGTATAAAAAAGGTTATGTGGCTATATTTCTGAGATGAGGTATTATGTACACTATTTACATTATTCGGACTTTTGTACTCATTTTTGTCGCCATATTTATTACAACGTTTCGGCCGTTGTACGCTCCAGCCTTCTTCAGGTGGTTGGGATGTCGAAATGAAACCTTTATTTCGCTCACTGTTCTAGTGCCACGTTCCATGTCTAATGGATGTCAGTTATCAGTTACCTTTGTTAATTCCCCTCTCCACTGCCTTAGCCACGTAGTGACAGGACACAAAAAGTGTGAGTTCAATGAAAGATAATGATTTGTCTGCCAGTCAGAAATTAAATACCTGGATATGATAGAAAATAGTAATGTTAGACTAAATTAAATCAACGACCCACAGAGTGAGACCCAAATACTTTAAATTGTTTGAAGGAGACTCTTTTTATATATCTTAATAATTTCTACTTTTATCAGGGAACAAATTTGAGGGTCCCCCTTGTCTTGTGGGCCCTCCATTGAAGTCCATACTAACCCATATGGGCGCCCTACATTATTCACCTTATACTAGATTAAATCTATACGAGTAAATATTCTGTCGATAGACATGACGTCCTGTTTAGCAAACAAGTTTCGCAAATCGTACGTGAGATGGATTGTTACTAATACTTTAGATAGTGTATGAAATGGATTTTTCCTTCTTTCTCTGTGCCTTCAGATTCCTGTGTCATTCTTTCATGCATTCGATACTGTATTACCCTTCCTGCTAGCAACCATTCAGTTTCCCCTCTCATGGTTAACGTTTTGTCCTTTCTGGTTTTCATCGATTTTCTTTTTAGTTATTTTCCTTTCTTTTTTCGAATTTGACATTAATACAATTTCGTCTCCGTAGCGTATTTTACTTAAGGTTATGTCCGTCGATAATAAATCATGATAGCTTTCAAGTCATCTAATATCTATTTCTCTCAACATGTTAAATAAATCAACTGAGAAAAGCCATGCCTGTCATATTCCTCTTTAATAATATCGTGTATTAACTTAAATCATTCTCTTCCCATTGAGGCCATTCATCCACAGTGTATTTTACAGTCTATTTGACCATCAGTAACACACACACACACACACACACACATATATATATAGACGTTTCATATTTCAAGGTGTAATTCCTCCTGTAACGTTTTCTTTGCACATTGCTAACAAAAACATGTAAAATAAATGTTCGTTTAACACCGGACTTCGTCAATCCTTGTCGGGTTGTTGTGTTCTTTTCGTATTAGTGCCTTCTTTGAAGGAGAATTGCGAGAATGAATGGGACGCGATGATAGTTCTTTATACATTTCTCAGCGCACTTGAGGAGCAGCTGTGTCGAACATCTGTTCAAATATTGAGAAACAGCCACTGATATCGACTTAAGAGCAAATATGTACCTGACGCTGAGGCGGTCATCTTTCAGTTGATGCTGAACCCGCAGACATATTTGGCCTTTTTTATGGTCAGAATTTACATTAAATTCAGAGCCTGGTATATCTAACGCAGCGTTTCACGACCAGGGTTCTCCGAACCCTAAGGTTCCGGAAAAGTTCACGAAGGTTTCCGCCAGAATACGTGTGATGAGCTAATGAAATTTTCACATTTTACTTAATTTCATAGACGTAAGATTACTAAACGCACAATATATTCTTAGTTATTGTAATACTGTAATATAGATATCATCCTATCTAACCTATTTTTTCATTAAAAATATAACAATCATTGGGAATATATTTACTGGTGTATGTACGGCTCCAGTGTTAAAACGGTACCTGTGCATAAAGTTACATTTTTTTTTGACTTCATTTTTGCACAAATACCTAATTTTCAATGTGGCGATATTTTAAGGGGAAACTTTACGAAAATTCTGATGAGGATAGTGGTGAAGAAGATCCTCATATAATCTCAACACACTGTTTTCTTCACAGATTGGTTTTGATTTCAAAATTAATTTTTCCTTAAACCAGTTATTCAAAAAATATATAGTATGATATTTACGACATGAACTACGATGAAAATCAAGTAAGTTATGGTATATAATTTTTTTTTCGAAGTGGTTCCTTGAGGCATGTAATTTATTTTAAGTGTTACGCAAGGGTATTAAGTTTGAGAAAAGCTGATCTAACGTAATCCCAGGACATACTGAGGATGTCGCTGAACAACTACTATCAGAGCAAAGAGTTCACATATTTCCTGGCTTGAATCACATGCTACAGTGTCACACTTTATCGGATACCTTTGTATGCACAATAATACATAGGTATAGATATTATGACACTTCCATTGCTCGGTCAGATAATGCCTTGTTCATATAAATAGGATTTTTCTTTTACTTTGAACAAAACAGTTCCCTTAAGTCAGCTACGAGATTTATTCGTTAGAATTCTAATTATTGGTTTCGATTTGTGGCTTATCAAGCTGGTTATTCACTGGGTTTCGCATTCATCCACATCTGCTTTATTTTATCGCCTCTTTGAACATTACTCTGCCCATCTCCTCTGGTATTTCGCTGTTGTTAGAGTTCCATTCTCACTTCACTAACCTTATCAATCCTCAGTTGTCTAGAGTACGTCTATATATATATGGCGTGTGTTCTTGCTGATTTTTCTAATCTTATCTCTTCTCATTTCAGTCATTTATCTTCTATATATCCAAACATGAAAATCCTTCCTTAGAGATAAAATGATGACTTGATTAATAAATAATGAATTTTTTAACCGTAGGGTGCACCCTATAAAAAACGGAATTGTGATGTTTATTGAACCTAATGAAAATGTTTCTTATTGCTGAGTAAATAGGTTTTGTGGTTATTTGATTGATTCTGGAAAAAATTGTTTCTGAAAACTCAAACTAAAATTAATCGGTAATATCTTGCTGTGAGTCCATTTGCTTTCTTTGTGTGTCATGACCTTTCTTCAGTTTGGCGATCATTGTTCTACATTTGTCTTTTGTTGTAATTTTTTTCTGTTTTACTATCCATTTTTTGCATACCCTGATTGTGCGCTCTTTTCTACTGCCGTTAATGTGCCCTTTGAGTATCAAGTTTGCCAATCCTCCCTTTTCTCATTATATACCCTAGAAATTTAAATTGCCTATCTGACGTGTAAGCGTTCTATTGACTTCCATTTTCAGTAAACCTTCATTGTTTCTCATATATCCCGTTCGAGTTATTCTCACCATCATTCTGTAGAAACAAATTTCTTTTTCTTCATCTGTGAGGTGATTGTTCAGCATTTACTGCCATATAGGTGGACCCCCTCTTACATAACAGTTCAGAATTCTTCGTTTATAACGAAATTTTCCCGTTTCTTATTTTTTGCTTAGCTTTTGCAAGTAATCTTTCTCTATCACATTCAGCCTTCTTTGCCGCACTTTCCGCCCTCTATTAAAATATATCAGAGATATTTAATTTTTGTACTTGATTTTGATATGTACAATTTACAAAACACATGTTGCGATGTTCCTTTTACTGATAACCATACATTCTGTTTTCTTACTAGTAATCTTTAGTCATTTCTTTTCACTTTCCTTCTCTACCTTCTCTAGAAGTTCATGTAGTTTTCTTTCTAATTCTGCTATCAACACTGTCATCTGCGTATCTCGGTTTGTTAAGATTTTGGCCGCCAAGCTATCGAAAAAAAAATTCATTGAAACGTAAATTAGTGAATATCGATATCTTCATAGCTGTATTGTGTGCTGAGACCATAACTATTCTTAGGTTCAAAAGGTGGGAATCTGATATCAGTCCAATGAGAAAAAAATGCGGAACTAAACTGAACGTTGCATTTTGATTTGTCCTTTCGGCGCCCACACTGCCGGAGCTCGACCAATCAGCTCCGCGTAGTGATTTTTTTTAGGTACGGAAATTCATGAGGCTGATAAGGAACTATTTTTTTCTAAAATCGAAAGAATATGACTGTTCCGCCAGGAGAAGAATTTATTAGAAATTTGCCAGCGTGTAAGATGAGAAGCTGGATTTCGCCGCGATGCAACACTAGAGAAACAGTGAAAAAGTGGCATTTTAAGAAAAAAAAAAGTTAGATGTCAATTTCAAGCTGGAATATTTACTGAAATAATTTCTTGAGAAAGCACCAAATAAAATGAGGGAAGACAGAGGCACTTTCCCACAAAAATCGAAAAACTATATTCTTGAAAGCAAAACAGTGTCTTTTTGCGTCAAAATAGAAAAAGAAAAAGGAGAAAGCAGTAATTTGTTAAAACACGAAAGAATATTCATAGTAGGGATGTGTCACGTCTTGGGGTAATCCGAATAATTTTGCATGCGCATGGGACAATAGGGACAATTTTTGCATCCCCTCACTCCTATCAAACGACAAAATTGCCGGATAAAACTAAATAAAAAAAAATAATAAATTGATTGATAAAATCCATTATCGGTCAAAACCCGTCGGCTAAGATAAGTTTCTGCTTTTGTTTTCATTGTGTGTGTGTGTGTGTGTGTGTGTGTGTGTTAGTGAGAGAAAGGGAGAGAGAGAATATATGTGTGTGTGTGATTAAAATGAATGGTGGTCCACCTGTGCTTCTAATAATATGAAGTTTAATTAATACGCCTGTTAATGAAATTTGAAGAATAAAACCCAACAACATGATAATTATATTGTCAATAAAATCGATATTTATTATATATTAACCTTTTGAGTAAATTGAAGCATGAGGATTGCAGTTTCACACCAACTGGCACTCACTAATATTTCATAAAAAAATAACTAAATACTGTACTTCCGAATATACATTTCGTAATTCCCTTTAATACAAACTCTCTTCTAAATGCTAAGATTGTTACAACTTTCGGAATATAAAATGGAATTATCTCTAAAAATGAACAATTATAAAATCTACTTGGGTATTTATAATTGTCGCAAAAATTTACAAACTAAAATGGATTTTAATTGTAGTATTTTATAGGTAGAAGAGAGAAAATATATTAAGGACAAGTTTCAAGGAGAATACTGATGTAATTAAGATAAACAAAAGCCACACAGCTTGTTGTAAATCTATGTAATAAATGTGAATGTTAGTGTATTCTGTAGTTTATTGTTGCCTGTTGTATGTACTCCACCCCTACCTATTGTGATGAAGACCCAATCAATAGCCCTCTGCAGAAGCTAGCTTAAATATCATATTTCGGAAATACGGCATATTTGATAGGGTCAGTTGACGGTCACACTACCCGCAAAAATTGAAAGAGAAGAGTCTGTTCCTTAGCACTTGAAGTGATGAATGAGCAATTAAGGAGAAAGCGGTATTTCCTATTATAAAAAAATGAGCCATGTAACAGTGTTCCGTGAAAATGTTGTTTAAGAAGACGCGGTTCTGCAACTGTTAGGATTGGGAAATCCTTCTCATTCATTTCTCAATCTCTGACATTGACAACTTATCGGCAAAATTTATCTACTGCAGCTAAAACACGAGGAAACAAATATAGACCATATCCATTGGACTACTTAATAAGGCAAAAACAAGCCCGCTGGTGAAAAAAAAAAGTGATTCTGATTTTTCGTAAGAGACTGGGTCATTATGTCTCTGGTGTATTGGTCTGAAGCCAATCGTCGAGACTAACATAACGGTACAACCGATTCTCCCTAAACTATTTCGAATCACTAATGGCGGGTCGTTCGTATCGGAGTACACCTAATTACTGGGGTGGCTAATCGATACCCGTTGCCTGCTCCTTCTCAGGCACATTCGTGTTTGTACAGAAACCACATAGCCTAGTTGTTGTTTATATTATAAATATCCAGACAGGAACTTAATTACATATCATCTTACGTGACGAATTCGAACAATGACAGCACGTACAAGCCATCGGCCATGAAGACTTATGTTTATTAAATTCAACTGACAAAGTCTGTTTATTTTTTTCAAATTTTCGAATTAAGTTTAAGTCAATGTAAATTGTAGATAAAAATGTCCAAAGTCCATATTTTATTCTCGTATTTTCAATCATCCTAGTCATTGTTTTGTTAGTATCTGTATAATAAGCATGATGATATTGGACATATATTCTTGCATTTCTTGTGAATACTAGGAAGGAGACTGAATTGGAAATAAATGTATCCAGTATATATGGGTATTATTATTATTATTATTATTATTATTATTAATAATATTATTTCCTTGAATTTCTGACCACACACATGTTACATAGATAAAGCTCGTTATGAGGTGTGAGCTGTACTTGTAATACAAGTTTTGTATTTATTTAAGGCATGGGCTACGAGGAATTCCTTCAGTGTGCATATCGGACATTTTTCCAATCAATTCAAGGGCTCTGTTTTCAACTGGATGTCCTCAGATACCACACTAGTGATATCCATTTCAAGATACTTGTATTTTGATATTTTTTAAAAAGATCTTCAAATCACATTCTCTTCTTGTGATCTTTGATCACAATGTTTTTTATTGCGGGGGTTGCTTTGATTATATGCATCGTAATGTCACACATTTTTTACAGCTACTGTCTCTGTAATCGTGCCCGAGTAATTATTATAAGTTCATGGTGTTGGTTACTGAGAAAAAAAGTTTTACGATAATAAACAGATTATTTATTCTTTTCATCCACATGCTCTATCCTATAATTTTCGGAGTATCGTCACTATTCCGTACAGGGAAATGTTTGAAAATGGCCGTATATTACATTCAAATATTAGCTTCAGTAGATATCCGTGTTTGAAAAAAAGTGCAGTGTGTGTGTTTAAAACTATGTATTACTTCTTCAGGGCTGTATACTCAAGTAAACTTAATAAGGAAAATATTTTCTTTTATAGGGTTCGAACCTTCATCCAACTTGTTAGAAACCAGTGTATGATCCGACGTACCTTAGACCGAATAGTAACACATAGTATCACAGCCCAGCAACGTACTATTCACCTAAATAAAGAACGCATACTTTTTCCTGATTTTCTCTGATATTAGTGCTAACTAAAAACAAGAATCTACCAATAACATCGTTAGGTAAAGGTGAGATAAAGAAGCATAGACGTCACGCTTTTAATATTCGGCAGCCTATCACATTTCATTACTAAATTCTGAATATGAGAGTAATCTATGCAAAGAATTATATATTACTATTAATAAAACCTGTCTTTAAATTAGTTAAAATGTCATTTCTGTAATGACAGAGTCGTAGTAAAAACGAAAAGCATCTCTACAACAGCTTAAAGTGAGTCATGTTTTTTCTCCCTAACGTATATTTTGTACTTATTAAATCCTATTTTCTGATGATACTAGTTCAGCGTTGAAATATGTCTGAGCAAGAGTTTTCAAGTGGTCTTTTATATTCACACTCTAAAAAGTGCACACTTTCTAAAAGAAGATTAGTTTCACAGTTTCGTCGAATAATCGAATGCTAAATGTCAGGTAAGAAGGCAGTAAACGCTTCTGATTAACTGATTAACCAACAACCATTGATTTTCTTTATCACTGATTTAATAGAAACAAACTCACATTGTAGCAAATGCTAAAAAAATTAATTATGTCGTTCTAGAATTTAAACGATAAGTTATGCAGAGACGCCTACATACAGGTAATTGGTGCTACACGCATTTTGGGTTGGAAAAAATGTTTTTATTTCATCGTGGAGTAATTTTATGATAGATAAGATATGTCATGAGACATAGGAGACGCTTGGTACACATATATTTTATATATATATATATATATATGGATTATGCTGAGTTCGGTTAAAAGTGATTAATATCGATTATTGGGGAAAAAAAGTTGACAGCCTTGGGTGAAATGCAAATTTCTACTTTAAAATTTCATGGAAACCCAATCAGTCAGTTCTCTCAACCGTTCATCTTTGACAACGCGCGTATTTTGTACTATTACCCCACGACTTAATAACTACAATCTAATTCTCAAAAGAGAACAAAATCTTATTTAACTTGTATATAATATCCGCTATTTTTTCTTGTATAGTTAATCTCCTCTTCAAAATAATATTTAAGTCATTAGTTACCATTTTCATTATTTTGTAGTTTCTTGAAATAATTTTATTTCAGTAAATAACTGGAACGAGAAATTTTATTTTCATATATACTGCATAAAATCTTTCTCTTTCATATATTTGTTTCACTTAAATATACTTTTATTATTGATTAGCGAAATTGCAACAATTTTCTTGACTAAAATCCCCAGAAAATTTCCCGCCATTGTATTTAATACATACTACTTCGTCCTATCTTGAAAGATTCCAGGGTTTATAATCTATAGTTGTAGAAAAAATTCATTGTTTTTTTATACAATATTTCCTAATGTTCGAATGCGAGAAAATCGCAGATCTATGAACATACCATGCATGTTTAAGTAAATTGCCAAATAACTCAGCAAGAAACTTTTTTTTTTTTAGCAATATCCCAAACTTTTTTTTATCTATGGAAAATATAATCAAATTATGGGCGGTTACTCGTTTTCGAGTCCACCTGTAGTTTTCATTAGAAAACTTTTGCGCAGACCGCAGTTACAGTTTTTAGGAACAACCCCCTTATCTGGTGTTATCAGCTATTTGAACAGTTTCACTATGTTCAAACGGTCAGACACGATGTCATGTTACTTCCTGCAAGAACAATCACCGAGCGCCATCGAACAATTCTATCGACCCATTTGGAGTCGCAAGGATTGGGTCCATCCGTGGTAGGATTTTCAGTCATTCCCCAAATTTGCCTTACGCTGTGATAACATCCAGATATCACTTTGCTGAGCACACGCTCAATTAAATCAACCTTTGTTGAATATCATGAAAAAAATTGTTAAAATATTATGTTAATTTGATTCTATCCTTTCAATATTAATATTAGTTCTGATGATTTTGCAAGTAGCTTTCTTTATTTCAGATGAAATTTCTTTGTCAGCATCTTATGTCATTTAAATAAATACTAAATATATTGATTCAGTTAACAACCAATTTGTCTTTAGAAATATCTTGTTATACTCATATTTGTCACGATAAAGAAAGCGAATATTATCTGTACTTTTTCACGTTATTACTATAAAGGATTTCAACTGTAAATATATGTAACTTTTCATTTGAGGTCAAGCGAAAAAAATTACTTACCTTTCAAGCAATCTTATTCTTCATTAATCTATATTCAGTCAAGGCTTCTCACGACCATCGCAAGGGATCCAATTTCCTCAGATATCCAGGACCATCATTATTATTAACAAAGAAATGTATATATTCATATTACTTACCATTGAGATATCAGTCTCTGTGTCTTCTGTGATGCTGAACCTTGACTGTAAACGGCTCCTGGCGCTACGGTAGGAACTTGTGGAGGAAGCCCTTTCTGCTAAATCCGATTCCATCGCACTCTCAACGAGTGTGACACGTTTGTCTTTCAACTTGGATGAACGGTTTTCACTATTGAGTCTCTTAAAGAAACGTGTAACGCTATTAGATGATGATGCTCCCGAATCCTGACTTGTGCCCATGTTGAACGTATCGAGGGTGGATTTCGCTAAGGGTCCGGACGCTAGCATTGTTTGAATCATTTCCTTTTGTTCCTTCTCTAGATTCGGTCTCAGGTGGCATGGCGACATACCAAAGAAACTTTGCAAGTTAATCTTCGCGCCATTTCTCAGCAGATTATGTACAGTTTCCGGGTTGTAGAAATCAGCACAAACTGCTAGGTGGAGAGGCGTAACCCCGTACCGGTCTTGAACGTTTGGCTTGGCACCATGTTCCAGCAGTAATTGCACTGCTTGTTTATTACCGTTAACGATTGCAATGTAAAGTGTGGGAAGATTCATCAATTCGTCTTGGCCATAATTGAAGGAAAAATCAAAGAGTACTTCGGTTTTGGGCTTTGGAGTCATGTTCTTCTCCCGATGTAATGGAGTCTCAGACTTATTCGATTTTTGAAACAGCGATTCCCGTTGCAAGACACGAGATTGGTGGGTAGTTGCAACACGAGTTGAGCAAGAACCTAGTAGGGAACTTCCAATATCGAGATTGGTGGAATACGTTTGGGATGGGACCTCAGTTGATGGCCTTCTCTCACCGATCGGAAAAGCATTTTCCTGCTGCATGCTGTTTCTCCGTGACACTGTGCAGCAACAATGGTTTGGGATGTTCGGATCGATCCCATATTTAAGAAGAATTCGTAGAACGTCCATCGACCCATTCTGAATTGCAACGTGAAGAGACGTGCGAAATATTAACGGAGCATCACTGGCATCTGTGGCGAGGCTTTCTCGCCGATCGATTCTTTCCATGTGCGTCTGACTACCATGACTGAAACGTTGGCTTCGAGAATCGAAACTGCATTTCTCCATAATGCTTCCGCACTGAAACCTCACCGGAAATTTGGCATGATGAAGCTTTAAGATCTTGCTCAAGGACAAGACGTCATTCTCCTGTAGAGCTCGCTCGAGTTGTTCGGCTTCATTGCTCAAATCGAAGATTGACGACGCTGTGCTGCTGGCTCGTCTCCATTGTTCCTCGGCTATATTCCGTGTCAAGTAACCAGGCACGGACAGGCTACCAGGGCTCTGCGGTGGGATAGGCAGAAGATCGGTGTCCGGTACTGTCAAGTAGTCAATGGTCGATTGGCCACTTGTTGACAGCAGTCGGTGCTCAGAATCGACACGGAACGACATTGTTATTATAGCATCAATGTCAAAAGATTCAATAGATGTTCGAGGAGAGACTGCCGGGTCACAATTAACATCTTACGTTCTTGAATATTCGAGGCATCCTGCAATATAAAATGTGACATTTTGTTATAATTTACACCATTTTTTGATAAAATATATTCATTTCATACAAAGCAACATTCGGTAATTGTGGTAACACTTTAGATTATTGATTCCAACGTAGATGGAAAAAACATGTGTGGTGATAATTGTTTTACTGCAAATGCATTCAAATTGTTTGTTTGTTCGTTTTTTGTTTTTACAAATGGTATATCGTAAATTCCACTGGAAGCAAAGTGACAGCAATTTTCTTTTATTATTATTCAAACTATTTTATTTCTCATTTATTGTGGCATCATCTGATTTTCCTATTGCCAAATGATGCTTTCACATTCATTTTGACTTTTAGTTTGCTATATATTTTAATTTGATCTTAAATTCTATATCGAGTTACTTTTCCCAATATGCATTCTGTTATTCTTCAAATTCGCATGGTCGTCATTATTATTAGCTATATTATTGTAATCATTTTCGTGTGCATATTCCCCATATCTGATTTGAAAAAAAGAAACGGTCCCAGGAGAACATGTGTCGTCTTAGGCCTCCTTTATTTAGTAAATACTAACAAACCATATCCAGCTGGTTTATCAAGAAAAAAAAAGTTCAATTAGTATAGTGTAAGAACAGCCTTCAATTACTTTAAAGTATGTTCATTAAAAATAATTTTGAATTAATGCAGTTACTGATATAACAGATGTAGTCTGTATTTATTCAATCGAAGTTAGCCGAGTACATGAAGGAGTAAAACAGGCAACATGATGACCCACTTCAGACCAGAATTATTTTGAAGTTTTTGAAATTAAATTTGTCATTATACTACCCGAGTTGTAAAAGGGTGTACGTTTATAAAACAATTGTTAAGTTTTATGAAAATTCGAAAAATAAGAAAGAAATCAATAAAAACGCCATTTTTTGCTATTTACGCGGGTTTTCCGTATATTGGGGAACTCAGTTATCAACATAAATGACTGTTAAACAATCAACTTATTGTTGGCTACACTTCAGTTAAGTTTGTACTAGATTGCTTGAAACTTGAGGGAGTTTTTAGTTTAAAATTTGTGTCGAAATCCATCTTTCCTTTTCGTGTTTTTTCGCTAAACGCAATGACTAAGAAATAAAAATGAAGCGTCGTTGAGCTCGTCATGATGTAAGTAACCTACATACCAAGTTCGAACGAAATATATATTTAGGGATGTAAGTCAGCAGAGGAAAAGAATTTAGCACATGCTGCACTGAAAAGCGATTGAGGAAAGGTATTACCAGGAGCTTGGATGATAGCACTGCAAGCTAAAATTGCGAGACATGTGGTCGTATCCTATTGTCAAAAGCTGGATATCTTAATCATCTAAAATCACATGAGAAACGACCACAGTGTGTTACCTCCACGACCCGGTGAAACTAAATCTTTTTTCTGCAGGAAATTATGTGTATCGACATCTAGATTGAAGAGGCATATGGTGGTGCACAAGGATCATCTACCACAGCAACATACGCATAACCCTGTGAAGACTCTGGAACACATCCGTAATCTATGTTGTAATCCTTGCAAATCGGCTGCTGGTTTGAACAGACACCTTCGAAATCCTTTGAGAGGAAACAATGATCTAGATTAAATTTAGGTGTTGATGGGCAAGACGGCAATCATCTCTCTCTATGGAGCAATCAACACACATGATATATCCAGAGAAGAAGCTAGTATTTTGGTATTTGATGATCTGCCAATACACACACCGAAAATGTCACTCTTATCAAGTCAAGATTTAACTTTACTATATATTTTCATATTTATTTAATATTTATTTATATATTGCATATATTATTTTATATTTATTTTGAGTTTACATATTTCATATATTCCTTTATGGTCATGAACATTGGGATCAAAATTTTGCTTTATTGTTTATTACTCATGCATTTCAACCAAAATGGTGAAGTTCTTTATGGTTAATAAATTTACTGTTGTCCTCTTTCACATTTCAATTCCTTGTGATGTGACAAGTGTCCGTTTTCCCCAATTATTGCCATCCATATAGTTTTATTATTTAGAAATATTGTTGTCAACTTGGTTGATACAGATGTTATAGACACCTCATTACAGCCAATTACACTCTGATAATCATAAAGTGTGTATTGTTGGGTTTATATGGGATATCTATTGATTACACTGCAGTTCTGTTACCATAATAATAATCATTGTTCCTTCCTGTTGAACCATTTATATACTACTTGTTACAGCGACTGCAATCACGGCCGACTATATAAGAGTAATACATATATAACCAACTCTATTACACGCACTACAGAACCGTTGGAGCCTTCATATTCAAGGTCAGTTAGTTTCAACATTACTGTATTAGCGTTATTTCATATCTATAGATTACAACGCCGTTTCCCAAATTATCACGATAACAGCAGTGTTGTCCAAGCTCTGCATTATGAAATTGCAAATTGCATATCCAATTTTTTATTCTCTTTAGAGCATAGGTACTTTTCTAGGGGTTATACATCTAATTGCCACTTTTCATCTTTTGTCTGTTTCAATGAGCTGATTGTTCTTCTTCCTTGAGATTCCCTTTTCTAGGGGATTAAGTTCTCTGCAGGTTGCTGGATATAAAAATATTTCAAAATACCACACACGGAATCTATACGGAAAAAGATGTTCAATAATTCGCCTCCAGCATCAATTAGACAAGATGCTGGAATAATTATCCGTTCCTCGTATAGCTCCAAAAATACCAGATTCCTACTGCCATGCTCTCTATTTAGAAGTATTAATTAGAGACACACATTATATATATATATATATATATATAATCATGACGATTGCGCTTAGCATGCAACAGTCTATCGCCACCGGGTACTGATTTTAATGTCCACGTTTATAATTACATACGCTCAATCTTTTAACCTATATAGCCTACCTTAAAACTATATATATATATATATATATATATATATATATACACACATAGTGTGTGTACTATGTTTATGGGATAAAGTGCTCAATATCAGAGATAGGGTGTAGGAAGATATAAATATAAAAGTGAACATTGAAGTCAACACTCAGAGGCGACAGTCTTGTTTCATGCTGGACGCAATCGTCAGGCCGCTGTCGAATTCAATGTTCACTTATATATGAATGAGAGGGAAACAGAGAGGCTGGAGCTGCCCGATCCTCACTTCAAAGTTCAAAAGCATTTAGGTGGCCTTCTTGATGACTAATTATTTTCACCCTAAAAGCCCTTTCACAAAGACAGGACGTTGCAAGTCACTCGCAACTCTATCGCTATTTCCATGGAATTTTATGATTAGTTACATTCCTTATTTCCAACAACTCATACCTTCACATATAGGACACCACATCCACATGGATCACCTCATCCCCATTCGATTCAAATTCCATCGAAATCGAGAAAGTTCTACACACACTGATTCTTTCTCAGATCTGTTATTCCCTGGAGGATACTTATTCGATCATTAGTATCTTATTCGTCAAGTCAGCTAATATCTATCCGACTTACGCATTTCCTACTACATCCCTTTACTCCTCGACAATTCATTCAATAACGCATAACCTTGAGTGGGTCGTGGATCTTGTATGAGGCGAAGTTTTTTTTTTTTAAAAGTCACGTTGTATTTATCACACGTACTATTTAAAACTAGGTTTAATTAATTTCAGCATAAAATCGTATTTTTATGCAAGTTAAATTGTGTATAGTTTCTACTTTTGCATTTTACAGAGGAATTCAAAACAAAAGTATTTTCTTCCGAAAACATATTCTTCTGTTTATACTGTCAAATGAATGTTCATTATATTTGTCAGTGATAAAAAATATGGCGTCATATGTTAGACAAAAAAAAAAAAACAATTTTAGTTGGACATGTATCTTCGGCTGTCAGCCCCAACAATGAATGTGAATCGATTCAGTGAAGCTTTTCTGGTCTAAGAGACATTCATATCAAGACGTTTCTTTTCCTGATCATTACGAAGATATAGTTGACTACTGTTTACAGTAGGCAGTAATGACTTACATCAAAAAACATCAGCCGATTTCAGTGCCCTATGTAATCCTGGAGAAGTTGTTGATGATGATGATGATGTTGCTTCAGTCTTCGGGAAAGATCAAATATAATTTAAAAATCACTCTTCGAGTCGTCAAATTTTGAAATAATTGATTTCGTTTGTTTAACGGCACTTCATTACTTTTATGGGTAATTTAATGCCGAAAATTTATTTTCTTGGGAGCTTGGAAGTGTTAAAAATACGTTGCTCTGCTTTCGCATTTGAATACATAGTAGATGATACTCAGCTTTTATACATATACAGGTTTTCGTGAACATAATTACTGAAGACATTGATATATGTGTTTGATGTTGTACTTTTGTTATACGTTGGAATACAATTTGATTTCCCATCCTGGGTATGACAATAAACTACATCCGCGTCCTGAGTAAGACGATAAAATATTTCTAACCGGAAGGCCTCTGATCAGGAGGTTTTGAGGAGCGTGGAACCACCTCTTAATTGCTGGCGTTCCCAGGTCCACACTGACCCGGGGTGGTAGCACCTGTTAGGGTCCTAGCTATGGGCAAATAGTTAACACCCAAACTTGTGTGAAAATAGGTTTTAATACCAGAAATACTTTGTAATAAAAAAAAATATATATTACTAGCAATACTTTTAAAAATATACCAGCAATACAAACAGCGATACATTCTTTGAAAAAAATATGAGCAACTATAGATTTCTTCAAGGAAAAAATATTCCTAGAAATAAAAAAAAAAAAAATCAGCGTTAAATAACCCATTGAGGTTGATAAGCCGTAAAACAAAACAAACCAAACAATTTGATTTCGTTTAGAGATTGAAGGATATTATACGGACTAATGTTCTTTCGTTTTGAGTGATATATTGGTGATAATTTTTATTATAAATAGTTAGTTTTGTTAATGTTATTATGTAAAAAATATATTGCTGGTATTTTTACCATGTAAATGTATTTTTATACTTTCATGGTGTTTTCTTTGATGGTCCAGTATTTGCCCATAGTTGGGACCCTAACAGGTGCTATCAACCTAGGTCAGAGTGAGCATTGAAAGAACAGCTATTGAGAGGTGGTTTCACGCACCTCACATCATCCAAATCTCTCAATCTGAGGCCTCGTCATATCCAGGACGCTCGCCAAATTTTACCTTAGAGAAGACACCAACTCCGATCAGAAAGAATCAACTTTTGAATCACAATACAGGATTTCTCTCTAATTCGTAATAAGTTCACAAAATAAAGTATATATATCAAGTGACACATATCAACATCTCATCTGCACATATTATGGCGTACCAAACCATGGTCATTTAGTAGTGGTAGTATTGAATGGTAATAGGCAAATATGCTGGTAGGTGGCCCCGCTGTATCTTCGTGTCATGCAAATGACTAGACGTATATTAGTTTACCTTTGAAATATATAAATATGTCTGATATTCTCTAGGCTGCTCATGACAAGACGATAAAAATTTGAGTTCAATCGGTCAGGATGCTCTCAGCTAGATCGAGTCGATTTCTGAAATTGTATGTACATTTAACATTTCTCAATATTCACATATATCAGGAACACATGAAAGCAGACATTACTGCCCACCGTAATTCTTTCTACTTATTGATAAAAAAAAGCTTCATAAAGTCATGAATCTTAGTTGTTAACAAGACAAAGAACTCTATAATGTCTTGTGATGTCTTCACGGTCTGTCTCAAGCCTATATTTACAGGGGCGGGTAGGCTGCTCTGTTTCGTAACCATTTTCGTCAAATAAATGATCCATTTCTCCCAATAATGATGGGTGACTCCAATGGGAAAATCTCTTACTTTAAATTGGTTTGGCGAGAATTTTAGAGAATTTTGTCGATTGGTAGATCCACCACGATCACCCGAATGAGACTAACTGTATAATTAATTCAATGTGGGTAGAGAAATAAATTCCAAAGCAAGATGTTTCGCCAACAATATGAAGAAAATGTTGAAGTTATCGAGACAACATGGGTCAACATGTTTACAGGAAACATATATAACCGATATTTATGATTAAACCCAAGCGATTTTTCATTTTATGTTCAGGCCTTGTGGGAGATTTGAATATTTAGTTGCTAATAAACAGAGGCGTGAGTTGTCCAATTGATGTTGGCAAATTACTTCGCGATGATTATCGATGACTATTGAATGAAAACATTTTGAAAAGTGACTTTAAAACATTTCTGTACTAATCAAATATTTCAGTTGAAGGTCTTAATCGTATATGCTTTTTGCCCGCAGTGTATATAAAAACATATGGCTTAACATCACCTGCACCCAGGATATGAGTGGCCGTATCTCTGCGCATGAGCGCTAATAAGTATGATCATTCATGTATTTTATCGTTGTCAATTTCTTAATGATATAATTCGTTTTCACGTATTGCAAAGGACAGATAAAGAAATTATATTGAAACATGAAAATATTCTTTTTTAAGAGTTATATGCTAACATGAGGAAATAAAACAGAATAAAAACAATTGGAAGAGGAACAAATATAGCAGGAATATGATGTGTATAGCGTTTATAGAGAGGAAATGGAAGTTGTGACGTTTGATAGGCGGACATTTCGTGAAAAAGAACTGGATTTAAAAAAGAGATGGCACTATTTTGTGTGTGTGCGCACGCGCGTAGGAAAACATGAAAAGCCGAAAATGTATAAATATCATTTGAAATTACGATGAATAGAGGTAAAAAATAGACAACGAAAACAAGAAAATAGTACGGAAGAAAAATTGAGAAAAATAAATGAAAGGAAATAAAAATAGATATTAAGCGAAAAACTGACGGTAAAACATGTAAAAGGAATCTAATTCTCGACACAAAATGATATATATATATATATATATATATATATATCTCTGAAACAATGTTTATATATATATATTTTTTTTTCTACTCTCCATACGTTCAAATTAATTGAAAATAGCTTTAGTTTCAGTTCTTTCAACATATGGGCAGCTTTTTTAGACCCACTGGAATGACAGGGTGTAATCGCTTTCTGTTTATTTCCTCAGATTAGGTCATTTGCAGTGGTGTGCAGTAATATGGATATTTTCGGGATGTATGATGAAATTTGTCTGGCCTTGAATGATATTGCATCATCAGTAATTGCATCATATTTTTTATCACGCCTTGACACTATTGTCCCGACTGTCGATTAGTTGTCTTACTGCCATTGTCTGCAATGGACGTTACTCCAAGGATAGCATACGAAAATTGTAACGCTGCACGAACTCACTGACAAACTCCTGATTTAAATCCAATCGATAATCTGTATTCAATTCTCAAGGAAAAACTTCGTGCAATGGATTTACGAGGTACTATCATTTACACTTTGCCATGTTTCATTGAAAAAATGCGGAATAAAAGTAAATAATGGAATTATTCGTTTTGTTTCAATTAATTTGCACAAATATGTACTTGAATAACGACACATTAAAACCTCAGAAATGTTTTGTCTTTATAACCTTTTGTTGATTCACTCTTGGTTTCGTAAAAAATAACGTCTCTGATTCCTGCTTACGTGAGATACATAGACGTATATTTTGGGGTAATCTCAATCATCAGCAATCGTATTTAGGTACCAAATACGAGTACATTTTCTAGATGCCTTGAAAATACATTGTTTTGAAATGAAGAAAAATATTATGTATCCATAATCTTTGATCATCGTCGAGGCACTTTGGAGTAATAAAAGGTGGCTTGGATTGAGGAATCGGAGTGCCGTGTTCGAATTCCAGTCGAACTCATTACATTCACTAACGGGCTAATACCATTGAGAAAGGTATTAATCCTATTCTACTCCCACCAGCTCTGGGTAAATAGCAGGACAGACTGGGTTCAGTAGACTTGAATAGCAACTGCTCTACTGCAGAAAGAAATGTCAACCTACTGCGAGAAACAATATCTGCCTCGTCAGTCATGTATCGAAAACTACATAACCGTCAACGCGTATATCACGCAGGACACATAACTGACTGAATTTGTTTTCATCAAGACGTTTAGAAAGTAATCAATTAAATTCTTTCCTGAATTTTAAATCTTTAATATTTCCATCTGAAAAATAACTAAAGAGAGTTGAAAGTGCACGGAAATTGACGTATGACAAGAGTTACACAATATCTAATAAAAAAAGAATTTGTAAAATTAACTGCGAGGTCTTTATTAAATAAAAATAGACATTATTTGATATCTTTCGGGTTATTTTATTGGCACCCTCTGGACAGGTGGTGATTACTTTAACACGATGTTTTTAAAATTTCTCACGCACTCAATCCATTTTCCATATATTGTGACATACCAGTGATGATATCTTTGCTAGATATCTCAAGATTGAATATAAGACATGAGTATTTGCGCTTTTTTCTCGTATACATTAGCGTGATCAGGCGGATATCGAAGATTTTAAAATATACTTTTTTATATTTATATTGAAATTTATTAAATCCTCTATAGTAAGTGTCGCCAAACGGGTTCCGAGCGGCCCTCGAGAGGTCGTTGTGACGATCCAGGTGGTCCAGGATAATAAAGGAGTTGAATGAGTGGGTAGGGCGCTTGAGCGAATAACCCTGAGCTATAATGTTAGTGTACATATAGATACATCTAAAGTAGCGTTTAACTTAATTTAATGAGACTTATTTAATGCTACATTGCTTGCACTTTTTTAAAATATTCTAAATTTTCAGATAACAATCCCTTTTTTTTTTTCAACCTCTAACTGCAAAATAGAGTTTATGATTATGAAGGTCATTTGGGCTGGTTAGCATGATTGCAAAAATAGTATGATGCATGACTTTATTGAATTTAATCAGTTAGTACAGTGGTGGAGTTTGATATTAGCAGTGGTTACGCATTTCTGTTCAATAACACCGGCTGTATTTAGGGTTGGTCTACTTAATATATTACTTGCCTGATTCATTGGCGTTAAGAGATATAGTTTTAAACATATTTTTCTTTGAAAATTCTGAAACTGATGCAAATTTCCCAACTTTTCATGAATTTTACTTAGCTTTTTGATTGCTAACATCATTTCGAGTTTTAAAATATTTTAAATGGGGTCGCTGGTGAAGGAAGTACAACAAAAGGGAGGATCTCTGGTCGAAAAATTTAACGAACCCTGATGTGTGTGTGTGTATATATATATATATATATATATATATGTATATATGTATATGTATTCAAACATACGTATGTATATAACTGTCCCTCGTTATAGATACTTATTAACGGATTACCAACTGAGTATATATATATATATATATATATATATATATATATATGTGTATGTGTACGTACATATATATTTCACTGCTGTTGGCGCCACCACTTATCGCTGAAAAATCAGCATAGCATGATGAAAAAAGGACCCAAAACAAATAAAACGAAAGCTTTGTTAAAAGAAAAAACCTATGCAATTTTTAACTGTTTTATTAATTTTTTTAATCCTCACTATCACGTTCGAAATATTGGTTAAAAATCTTTTTTTTACGTCAGCAGTCGACATAATATTTACAATTAGTATTTTAGTGCCTTTTTCCTGGTGAAAATCATACTGAATTTGAAATTTTTGTAAAAATTACATAATTGACAGATTTTTATGAAACTTTCAAGATTTATTCACTAATGAATTAAATTATTATTATTTTTTTTACATATGATACCCTCCACATATTAATTTTGTTAATCTCCGAGAAAGTAAATTTCAATCTCAATTTGTTTATTACATAAAGCAGAAGTCATTGGTGAATGTAAATCTCAAGCTACTAATCATTTTCAGAAAATCTGCGTCGAATCTTAAAATTAAAAAAAAAATGAGTAAAATTATGACATTTTTTAATTCAAGAGTTTGTAATTGCTTTTAAAAATAAGATTTATTGGGGACACTCGAAGAATTATGAATTTTTAGTAGAATTGTTTTAATTTTTTAAAGATTTTAATTATGATTTAAATCGTTTGAAATTCTGCATTATTCAATCCAGTTAAGTGATAGTTATTAAGTGGAAAGAATATTTATGAATCAAAAATTTTAAAGCGTCATAAAAGTCGTTTTGCACCAGAATTTTTAAAATACTTTATTTTAGTTTGTAAACATTCCCATTTTTTAAGTATTACTAAAAGGTTACGTGTTATTAAAACTGTTCTCTTTACTGTATTTAATATATTGTTTAGAGTATTGGATTAAAATAAAAGTGTAAACAATTACGGTACTAATAATAAAATTTAAATTACTATAAAAATTTAATAAATGAAATAACTAACATTTCACAGCGATCAGGATAGCAATTACTAATAAAGAATAAAAAGAATAAGTAAGATACAATAACATTTCATGAATTATTTAGTTACCTCTATCATGGCATTTCATTAAACTTAGAGTTTTAAATCAATTTAAGATAATTTTATATATTTTAAATTTTATTTTTTTCAAAAATAATCGGCAAAGTTAAGGTTATAAAGGTAAAGTAACGAGAATTCAATAAAAAGATAATTGCTGAAAATGTTTTTTTTTTTTTTAATACTAGGTACTTAAAAACCAAAAACAAAGCTCTGATCAGCCATACTTAGCTGCTAATACGTCAGACTGTCAAAATATCAATCAATCAACACGTCAGAAAAACAAGACCACTTACTTAAGAAATGTTTGTACTCTACGTTTTCTGGCATAAGTAATATTTAAAATCATTAATTTAACTTTAAATTTGCTAATTTTTCTCAAATATTGTCAGAAATATATACTTTATTTTTGGAAGATTTTTAACTTTTATTTACAAATGTGTCAAAATGTGACAGAATAGCGGATTGTAATTGATGTTTTGAAAGCCAACAAAAGTTCAGTGTCCAATCAGTATAATTTATTATTTGGAATACACCAGAGTATCTTGCTTACTTGAAGAATTAAATTCAATTATTTAACTTTCAATTAAAGATAAAAAGAAAGATTCAAGAATGCTTCTTCATTTTTTTTAAAAAATCATTTTAAAAATAAATAAAAAAAAATCTTAGGTATCGAAAATTTTGTGGACGTTCCTACACTACTGCAATAATATAAATTACCCCTAAAAACTTCAAACACGAACAAATATTTAATAATTAAATTTTGAATATACCAGTTCTTGATAAGGGAGATTTTTAACCTCATCAAAAAACATTCCTTATATATATATATATATATATATATATATATATATATATATTATTGCAAAATTCTCTTAATGCACACGTGAAAACACATCTATTGCAGACGCTGTATGTGTCTATCGAGATACACAAACCTGTTCACTATCTTTCTATACTGCACTGCTTCGTTAAAAGTAAACTCGAAAGACAATCGATTATTGATCGATTGTGTAATCATTCATTGAAATAAGCTTTCAGAAAAGCGGAGAAACTAGAACTGAAATATAATTGTCATGTAACCGAAGAGAAATTGTAATTTCGAAGAAAATATCGATTTGTACGTAGTTTTATTTTATTTTTTCGCCCAAATAAACGTATTTGTATTGAGGTGAGTGGGTGTGTTTAACTGAATGTATACAATTATTACTGGTCCATCATAAATGCACTATACTGATTTAACCTCGGACTCAACAGCAGCCGCTAATAACGAGGACATTATACAGGCATCTTGATTCTTTAATCATTGAAACATTCAACCATTTCAGTCCATTCACCCATAGAATAAATTTAGTATTTTCCGGAAAATGTTTAAGTCTTCGTCAATCCGATTATGTTTAAACCATATTTGAAATATGTGCAATATCTCAAAAAACAAGTACTTCAATGTTATCTATAGAAAGAAGTCATATTTTGCATAATTTATTAATCATATACAAGTCTACATCATCTGTAGACCGTTCAAGTGAGAGTAACCATTTTGAATGAATATCAGTTTCTAAAATTTTGATCGAAAGAAAAAAATATTCCATTTTTATTTATAAGTCTACAGTTCGTCCTTGCTTTGAACTGCTGACACATCTTGTCTGGTGATCCTGCGAAATATTTAGGGATTCTTGATGAAATCCAAAGAAGAATGTCCAATGTTATTGGACCTGGCCTGGCATTTCGGTTTCAGTCACTTTCCCGCCGCTGAAACGTATCTTCCTTGTGCTTTTTCTATAAATAATTTTATGTTAATTGTTCGGATGAATATTCTTCTCTGGTAACTAGAGGTTATGAATTTAACCTTAGTGCTAGATTGTCCGCATGGTCTCATCATTTTACATTTGAAATGGCTAGCTGTAACGGCAAGTTCATTGCTAATATTTCTTCCATCGAATTTCTCGCTTGTGAAATTCTTCCCAGGCTACTTAATTTCTAATGTGGTACCATTTACGAGGCAGAGAAAGGAAAAGAAAGAAAAGAAGGCAGAAAAAAAGGCGAGACGAATCGTGGGTGATCAGCAGAACACACACACGGCTAAGAGACAATGAATATATTGATAAGTAACAAATGGCGAAAAGGGTGTCATTACAATGACAGGGAAATTCTGGGTAAGAAGAAAGCGAAAGAAAGAAAGAAACAGATGTGTTTTGATAACGGCTGTGTTATCTAGAAAAAAAACGGCTGGTCGACTGTCCAACGAAAAATTCAATTGAAAATGTTATTTTGATAATTGACAAAAACAGGTGTAACTACAAAGGACTTTGGGTAGATATGAAAAATTAAAAAAGCCACAAAAATCGTGTCCGCTGACCGATTTTTTTTCGACGAAACAACTTTGGCCTGCGATAATAAAATTATGTTATCAGAAATATGTACCGAAGGAAAATGAATGGGGACCCAGAAATGTTTTTTCTTCCTTGGAGGCGACAGACTGACTGAAACTTTAGAGATATTTCTTTTTTGAGGCCGTGTTAAGAAGACCACCCATTTTGATAATTAGCGATAAAATACCTGACAAAAACCACGTGTAGAACAAGAGTTGTCATATTGTCCGTTTGTGGCTAGAAAAATGATAACGGCGATTAAAGAGAAAAAGGAAAAGAGAAGATATAATTTTTTTAAAAGCAAGATTTTTTTTTCCCGAAACAAAGCCTCGGATTTTTTCTGACTAAGACATCATTGGTCAAGTGGTGATCACGTGACGCACGAAGGAGGAGGAAATATACCCGACTAAGACCTCATTGGCCGAGTGGTGATCACGTGACGCACGAAGAAGGCTGTCGACGCCTCATCCAGAGTATAAGTATGAGAAGCTGCTACGAAGAAGTGGGTAGGGCAATTCACGCCCTCTGAAGTATGGTGAGAAAGTGGGAGTGAGGAAAAAGTTCCCAAAAATGGAAAAGAGTGGAAAATCCCTAACCAGAAATAAAAGAGGTGGATATGTATTTAGAATTATCGAGGAACCCCCACGCCGACAGACCCACCCCGGTTTTGGTCGGCGTCAATAAAAAAAGAGGCCCCAACAGGCAGAAATCAGTTCAGATTCTCCAGCGGGGAGTTGAGTTTCCAGAGTTGAGTTCCAGCAGTTCCAGTGAGTTTAGCTGACCAAGATTCACGCAAATTCCGGACTCCTCTTCAACCCAAGAACAATTATTTTGAAGAGCGACTTAGATCCAGACCACCGAAATAATTTTTTTGGACTTTCGTCCAAAGACACACCGAAACGCCAATTTCTTAGAGAGCAAACAACTTGAAGCGTTAAAACTTGCCTAACGGAAAACGACGTGTCACAATCCACAGAACGGGTCGGGAGATAGATGCAGTCCTATGTATCGAACAACTAGACATAAAGTTTGTTACCTTTTTCTTTGATACTTTGAACTTTTTGATTTTTCATTTTATTTTCTTTTATGCATATTTGCGTAGTATCACCCCCGTTGAACTCAGTTTGCATTACGGCCCCAACCAATGTTTGATCTCGTCTGCCTAAGATCAATTCACAACTTGGGTAGGTGGAATGGAGATCAATGCAGTTACCTTGGTAACCAGGCGTTGGAAGCGAATTGGGAACGACGAGGCTGATATCAAATCTAACCAGATTCCCACCCGAATCACCAAAAGGTTAGAACGTCACAGTTGGCGCTGCGACCGGGGGACGACGTCACACTAAGACAACATTAAAAAATTTAAATGCAATGTCAATTATTGTCTTCTCTCTTCCTCATCCCTCTTTTATTGTTCTTCCTCCATCTTTTTTCTCATTCTCTAACACTCGCTAACACCTTGAGTCTAAGTGCCTTTATTGCCTTGCTTGGGGTGAAATGATTTAAAAGAAGAAAATCAACTAGGCAAACAATCACATTTATTAGGTATAATATTTAAAAATAAAATATTTTACCAGACTAATTTTTAATCTATTAACGTTAACCTTTTACTTTTTGGGACGGTACCCTTAAAGGATTATAGATCAAAACTTTTAAGACTCTCCAATACCTTGGCAACTAGACGCCAATTAATCTGTTAGGAAAACAAAAACAAAACAAAAAACGTCATTTCTAATGATACAAATGTATAAACTAAATATAACTTCTATAGTAATAATACCCTATATCTTTTAGTTAATACCAGATTTTCATTTTAATTAATACTAGTAAAGATGGTGTTTTGCATATTTTCACACAAGCTTGTCTAATTTGAAATATACATTTGTCCATTTGTTTCTATTCTTCACCAATCACAAGAACCAAGAGCCACTCAAGGTAGAGGGTAAATAAGAGTTGGCACGGAGGTAGTGAGAGGCACATTTGAAGAGGACATGGTGGATAGGTAAAGGTCGAACCTTGAATTGAAGAAATTAAGATTATAGTGATCGGTGAAGAATCATCTCAGGAGTTTCTTTCATCATTCTGCGAGGGAAACTGAGGGGAATGTCCTCTTCACCAGTGGAATATAAAGAAAATTATTCTAAGTCGACTAAGTGTATATGAACTTTTAGTACCGAGTTTTAAATGGCTGGAACACCTGCCATGAAAATAGCGACAGGCTATCTATCTTTTCCTATGTGATAGCTGAGCTCACTGCTGTCGACACAATGTACACAAGTATCTCCCACACGGGAGAGACCAAATCAATTTTTAAGTGATATATTATATTAAAATATACTTGCCGATTTATTAGATAGTTACTTACATAGTTGGTTTTGGGACAAAATTTTGCCAAGTTTGTAATTATCTATTTAATTAGTTTAACGTAAATTGCAGCGTACAATTCGGCCTCTAGATTTTTAGCTTGTCAGGAGTTAACTCCACCTTTAGTTCGTTAACCCTTTCACCAGGGGTCTCTTTTCCCTGGCTATAAATAGTCGCCGACCCTTCGCCTCTTCCTCTATTTCCCTCAGGCCTTTGGGCCGACACATGGAGGTGAATCTCTCTTTTTCCTCAGGCTTTCAGCCTTATTACCTCGAAGATGTGAACGCTCACAGAGATAGCGTTTCCCAAATGCTGGGAACACGCTAAACACAATACACACATACTTAATATTCACACACACACTTTGTCCTTTGTAACTGTTTCCATGTAACTTGTTATTAATATATATATTTGTATACATATATTATCGGTCTTGTGTTTGTTTTTCTTCTTTGGACTTAATAAAATCCAACCTTTTCATGTAGTTGGACTGGCTAGCAGGAAAATCTGAACCCACACGTTTCTTCTAAGTCTACTCAACAACATCACAGCCACAATCCACTACAAGCTCAAAATTTATTGTTACGCCTATACCGCCCGTTACGGGTGGAACCCCGAACACTCGTTTCGTCAGTGTTTACAATTAATCTATCAACTGTTGGACGCGATGTGTTGTATCGTTAATAGATGATTGAATTAATGTTAAATAATAAAATTAATTTTGATGAGGCACGGTGGATAGTGGCCGGAATAGAGAAATCGGAGAGCACATTCGAATTCCAGTCAGATACATTGCATTCACTTTTCGTGTTAATACCTTTGGAAAAAGTATGAATCCTCTTCTAGGACAGAAAGAAATAGTAACCTACTGCGGGAATCTGCCTAGTCTGCCATGTATCGGAAGATACGTGCTCGCATAAGCGTGTATGACACTTGACATATAAGTGACTGAATATCAATTTCTGTCTTAATATTCCAAATAAATTCCACATGTTTTAATGAGGTACATTTGTGCCTCCGCCCCCCTCCCCCGGAGATAAGATTAGTAGTGCGATTCCACTTGTATAAAACTCGGTGGTAAAGGTTTGCATTTTATACTCGCTACATAAGTCGACCCCTAGTTTTGGAACGATTTTGCAGGCTTGAAAACTCGACTTGTACGCCGGTATTTACGGTATTTAATTATGTGATATGATCAATTTACGAGAAATGAGAGAAGGTAGTATTTCTAGAACATATGCTCGTAATATATTTGTCCCCAAAAAATGAGTTTTATAATCGTCACCTTTATGGACATCACTGTCTAACGGTGTAGATGAGAAATATGCCACTCTAAATGCACGGACGCAGTTTACAATTTTTTTTTCTCCAAGAAAACTAGAAATCATACTGTATAAAATCAGATAGTTTAAGGAGATATTCAGATACATAAATAGTACAGAATTTTTGAAAAATACCTGGAGTAAGTGTTAATGATGATGTATGATTCTCCGTATGAAAGACAGATTCAAACTTATGCGCATGTGCGACAACAGAAACGATATATATTTAAAAATGTGTTTTCACCTCAGCAGCTAAAAATGAAAGAATACACGAGAGAAAAAAAATGTTTAATTTAATTTAGGCGGTTAGAAAATTGAGAATGATGGGTTTTATCGTTTCGGGGATTCACTGGGGGTTTCTGAGAATAGGCCAAATTTCAATGGGGGCGCCACGAATAAATACGACAAATAAGTTGAAATAAGTACCTATAGAACAGAATATTTGTTTTTCAGCCCAGAAAATTCATTTTATACTTCAATAGAACATTATATATAATGTTCTTTTGAAGTATAAAATGAATTTTCTGGGCTGAAAAACAAATTCTTCTCATTCACCCCTTAGCCATCTATATCTAGAGACGAAACTCGTTAAATTTGAGCAACATCTAGCCGACACACTGGGGTTAAAAAAAGGAAATTGAAATGATACATATGACACATATATATTTTTTGATATATCACTTCCTCGTTTTTTACGTATATTTGATGAGGTCCGTCAAAAACGTGTGAATTTCTTTTCATTTTAGCTTTTGGAAGTAAAGTCTGATGATCCAGAACCCTGTTAAAGGGGTTATGGTGAAATAGCTTATTACATGGAATCTTAACGTGGTCTGTTCTGAATTTTACATTGAGCTCTCTGGATATCATCCTCCTCAGGTCTACCCATACGGATTACCTAAGTTTGCATAAACTATATATATATATATATATATATATATATATATATATAATACCAGGCAGCATATGTTTTATATATAAAGAAATAATCATACATGAATCAATCAGCAAAATTAATGCGATAAACGGCGAAATCACTTCGCTAGTAGAACATAATGTATGCATTAAAATACTGTTAATCCATTGAATGATGTGATCCTCATTTATAAAACTGTTGTCAGATGTTTCAAGTGTATATTTTTTTTTAAGTTAAGCAAGTACTTTCGAAGATCCATGTCTCCATCATCAGGCTATATTTTTTCCTTTAAAGTTAAAACTTGAAGGCGAAATAATTGTTTGTAGAGCGAAAGATGTTTTTATAATAATGTGCTATTTATTGACGGTTGTAGAATCTCGGAACGTGCGAGTCGCAACGCTAATGTTTAAAATTTCAAGTGAGAATTTTTATATGAATTTTGTAATATGGTAAATCCACGAATTCTTTTTTACAAGTGTTTTTCAGTTAACAATACATGAACTAAGTATATAGTTCAATTAATATAGTGATATGTCTTAGTAGTTTTTTCCCAGGAATTTCATACTATGGGATCAATTGTTTTTATAAACATAATATTAGGCAGCATATATTTTATAAATAAAGAAATAATCATACATAGAATCAATCAGCAAGTAATAATGTCGTTTGATATATCTCGTTTGTTCCCAAATGTCCCGCTCAATGAAAGAATCGATATTTGAGCTGACTTCTTGTATCGTGTCCCCGCAAAGCCTCCATCTTTTCCTGAGGTGGTCTTTGTTGAGTTGATGGAGATGACTACTAAGTCTGTCTCTTTCAGCTAAGATGGGTAGTCCTTTGGCTCCTCTGATGGCTAACATTTTTGTCGGCTTTCATGAGAAACAAGTTTTAGATAGGATTGCTAAGTCCTACTGTTAATTTCGCTATGAGGATGATACGTTTGCCTTGTTTTCTTCCCATAGTAAAGCTCTTTCCATATCTTAATCTCCATCCCTCTTTGAAGTCTACTATAGAGGTTAAAAACGAACAATCAGTAACCTTTCCTGGATGTGTTGGCAGAAAGAACACCCTCGGGTTTTCTCACAAGTGTTTACTGGGCTTTATATTACTTGGGACTCATTTGCGCCCAGAACCAGAAAAAAAATAATCTTATCCATACCCTTATTAAACGTGCTTTGATGTTTTGTTCTGATTGCAGGCTTGACGCCGAGTTAACGGAAATTAAACAGCTGTTTTTGAAGAACGTTTATCTTGAATGTGTTATCACAGCTACCACTGAACTTAAAATGGAGTTAACGTATACGATCCCTCCAAATGTTTTCTATATGATAGACTTCCGTGAATTAGTCCTGTGAGTCAAGCATACGCCGATAAAATAACCCCGTCCAGGAAACTGTTTTTTAATGCATTATTGCTCCGTAGCATTTTTCAACTAGAAGAGCTTTCCCTCTGGCTGTAAGGATGTCATGCCTTAACAAAGCTTAGTTATATATCAGTATAAATGTCGATGTGAGATCAAATATTTGGGCAAGACTATTCAGCGGTTAGAGGTTAGGATCGCCCAGCATGTTAGGGGCCAGATTGGTAGACATGAGCATGTAACATCCGGATGTTCACAGGCTTATGACTCCGCTATCGGTGAGTATTTATTGAATTCTTTTGTTTGTCTGAGATTTTCTCTGTCTAGCACAGGGTATGGACCAGCTGTCATTTAGACATCTTGGAGTTGGTTGTTATTAATATACAACGTCCTGCCCTGTATATGTAGAGAGTTAAAGTTATTAGGGGAGCCGTTCGTTAATTCAGTGTTTAACTAGGTAATGTTTTCCCCTTTTTCCTTCTCTAGTCCTGTTATATTTTTTGACATCAGTCGTTGAAAATAATTTTTCTTTTCGAGTTAGTTTTATTTTCCGACAATTTTATTTATTCTCAAGATGTGTCGGCCGAAATGTACCTAACATTTTAATCGCCGTATTACTTTCGTATCACGTTTCATTAATGTGATCCCTTTTCTAAAGATCATTTTGTCCTGGTGTCACTATATATATATATATATATATATATATATATATATATTGAATTAATGTATTTTATCCGAGATTTATACTACTTCAAACTTTGTTATAGTTGATATGTGCATCTAATGTTTTTATTTTATTTTAAGCATGGTGTATTTCGTCTATCTGCTTGCGTATTGGTTAGCGCATTTTCCTTGAGAGATTTTGAATGCGCTTGCTTATAGATGCAATAGACGCTGTTTGAAATACCATTACAAACTTAATATACGAATATCTCTATAATCACGACTGAATTAATATATGTGAGGGGAGATTTGTTCTTTAATTTGGGAACATTTTTTTTGTTTATATACAGAGAGAACTCGTGTAAAAATGAAATTAATAGAGATATGCCTAATAATTTGAAGGTGTGGATTTATATAAGCATACATTCTATTATATTTGAGAACTTTATATCCAGTTGTTTTTAAAAATATATTTTTTTATTATGCAACATAATCCCTGTTCATGAAAGTTAAAATCATACAAAATCTCCACACATTACAACAACTTAACACACCAGAATACATCAGCAATACGCTAATACCGACGTCATCCATTTTCCCAATTTGCAGTAAAACGCAGTTATTATAATCACTACGCCCAGATTATTAAACATCTGCGCAAATTAAAAATATGCGACGGAAATTTACTGTTTCTACGTTTTTTGCCTTAACTTATTCTAAATGATCATCTTACCTTTTCTAATACTCATTCTTCTACTTTCAGTCTTCGAACTTTTCTTTAAAAAGATTCAATTAAATACAAGAACATCCCTTTACTTCTTCTGATCATATCATCCCCGTAGCCAGCTCTCTTCTATAATGACACCTATGTTAAGCTTCGTTAACCAACCCTATCAAACATCATTGATGCATGAAACAAAATCATCCATCACTTTAGCGAATGAGCGAAATAGAATAAAGAATACAAAAAAAAACCATAAACGTTTTAAAAAGAACTAAGGTGTATTAATGTTAATAGATTGCGGCCAAGCACAAGTAAGCGATGGCGACATCCGGTTTTCTGGCTGTCCATTGTGACTTAAAAACATACAAATAATCAGTGTGATATGACAACGGCATACAAGCACACAATGTAAAAGCAACAACACGCGAACTTATTCAAATTGTTTCCAGAGGGACCATTAATGCCTTTCTTTGTCGATGATTTGCTCTTTGAGGCATTACCATGACGAGTGTCGGATTAAAACTGAACGATAAACAAGAACTTTGCGATAATTTACACAGAAAATCCGGACCGATAATCGCCATAACCTGTGTACCTTGATCTGTATATTTATGACAATCGATTTCTAGATAGCTCTCGGGTTAGATTTACAAATGTACAAAGTCCGACAATTATTTTAAGACATTTTTATGTTTATACATTCTTTTATTTATAGATACAAATATTTAAGACAATTTCTCGGACATTCAGACCGGTAAATGTTGTTAATACTGTTTATTATAAACAGAGCATTTACTTATATATTCATATCTATAAAAAAAAAAAGAATGTATATACATAAAAATGTATCAAAATAATTGTCCTTTTCATAATGTGTGACGTCATTTGTTTACATTTGGATACGTATTGAGCAGATATAAATGTACGTGAGAGAATCATGGGAGACTGTAGTTTAAAAACAATAAAATCGACCTTGCTAACCAAACGCTCCTCAGTGGCAAAATCGGTAAAAGCACGCCAGGCTATATGACACTTCCGTATAGGATACAGGTTCGATTCCTGTCGGATGACGCATATTTTCTATGAAAATTTCTCGGACATTCAGACCGGTAAATGGTGTTAATACTCTTTATTATAAACAGAGCATTTAATTAAATATTTGCATCTATAAAAAAGAATGTATAAACACAAAGATGTCTTAAATTTTACAAATGTATTTCCAATGTCACCGTTGACTCAAATTCTTTGTTATGAAAGAGTAAATCAGTTATCACAAAATTTAAAATCTATAATTATAACATTAGAACAAAAGATCAAGGTAGTTTTCTGTTCTGTTTAATTAATGACAAGATTATGTGTTAATAATAACAATAATAATGATCAGATACGAGATATCGATACTGAACGTGATTTAAAGAGTTTCTACATGGAAAAATTCAGGAAGATCAAGCGCCAATATAAAATTAATGATGAAAATTAAATTCCACCAATCAAAGAAATTTTTATTTAAGCAATGTAATCAAAGATACAGGGAACGTGATATGAATAACACCTGTTTTATCGACAAAATAAGAGGTTTCAAACAGACCTCAAGAAATATTAAATTAAATGATCAAGAAGAATTTTTCAAAATACTGGGAGAATTCTACAGAATTCTTTAAATGATGTTTTTTCAAGAACGCATTAGTTCATGTCTCTCCACAAATTTCAATTATTATGTGACTTACAATAAATTCTTTGGAAACAGATTGATTTTCCGCTGCCTTGTGAAGGCTTTCTTATTAGTCTTTTTCTTAGATTGTCAGTCAATAAAGAAAAGACAGACGATGCCACAGTTATTTAACCCATGGCTTAGCGGAAAGTAGAGGAATTCATATTTTCCCCCCAGATGAACGCAGAAGTCGAGGCTTGACAGTTCAACTTTCTGAGCTGATTCCATATGCGGATAAGTGAAGAGATTTAAACTTTTCAGAACACGTATGAACAGATTAAATCCTATGAAACTAGATTAATAAAGAGTATTTATTTATAGTTAATTGAACATTACATATTATTAAAGTCTTACAAAAATAAATAAAATGAACAGATTTTAAAACTTGATATGTTTCCTTGAAAAGAAGACAAAGTAGCAATAGAACACAGATAAGATTATTAAATTAATGCATCGAAACACCTTTACATTAACCATTAAGAAGGGTGTTCCAATAAATTGGACCGTTATTAAATGTGAATTAAGTTTAAACGTCTAACGATTATTTTTCTTTTTCTTTCAGATTTAACAACTTACGATGTCGGCAATCTCAGCCATGGAAAGTTTAACAATCAAACAATGTGTTAAAGTTATCAAAGCCTATTACGAAAATGGACGTTCAAACAGAAATGCATTTCGCGCACTTCGCGATTTTTGGTCAACATAATCGATCAATCGAGAATGTAATTAGCAATGACGTAACATTGTTGTGGAGAGGTTTAATTCCTGCGGGTGATGACGAATAGAGGTGTCTGAATTTTCGGTCACATACTCGTGCACTGCAGCAATGTTTTCAGCTGAACGGCGTAAACGAGCATGCAATGTTGTTTTAACATCTGCCACCGACCAAGACTGTTTGAATTTATGAACAACTTTAACACGTGGTTTGATTGTTAATCTTTCTATTGTTGAAATTGCCAAAAAAGAAAAATCATTAAACACTTAAACTTAATTCAAATTTAAAAATCGATCCAAGTTATTGGAACCCTCTTTATATACAGCAGCTCAACAATTATTTAGCATATAGAAAAAACACAGTTGCAAAACATATTTATAGTACATTAAACATGCGAAAATCTATGGAAAATACAAAATGTAAGAATTCCTGTAATGGATATATGTTGGCTGTCAACTTGAAATTATTTGCTTTCGTATTCATTATCTATTTTTAAAATGAGTCAATGACAAATTGATTTTTACACGAGTCATTTTTTTAAATGTCGAATTCCGTCATGCAACCATCAAATAATCGTATTTTCTTTTTTAACAAAATCTATTTGAGCAAATTTTGTCACTTCCTCTGTTTACTATACAAGTACATTGAAAATATGGAATAAAGTTATTGTCATAAGTGAAGATTTCAGTCAGTTTAGTGTCATATATTAATCGCTTGGACAATCATGTTTCTTTCGGTTAAGACTAACGAGGGTTCGACATTTACGATATACAACAATAGTCACCTAAACATTCTAAATAAATGACACTGCATGCACATTTTGAAGAGAATAGTGCTTGTATTCTTGTATCATGTTAAGCGTAGTAATTTTGTCGGATTAAGCGTATAACTAGGCATAGGATTAAAGATACTGTAAGTACATTTTAAAGAGTTGGATATGTGAAGTGTGAAAGAATCTACTTGTTGGAGAAGTCCCCACTTTTTAAAGATGTTGATTTATACGAGTTTTTCTTTCTATAATCATTTCACCCAAATTAAAGAATATAAAAGGAACTAGTTTTCAAGTGATTACTGAGAGTCTGAGATAAAAAAGGAAAATAAAAGAACAGGATTCTCGGAGACTGAAGTTGACGATTGACATTGTAACTTAATGTCAATTTAAATAATTTAATTGCAATACAATTTTTGAAGACCGTAAATGGCAGGAAAGAAACTTGAAAAAAATTCCATGGATGAGAAAGGCAAGAGAAGAAACAATTAGCATAGAACTAATGGTTACATATAGGAATCTAAAGAGTGAAATTATGAAACCTAGTTGCTAGTGTTGTACTGCGCTAAGCTTCGAGGTAACAAGTAGGAAAGCTCATCAGATCAATTAACGTGAAAATATTTATAGAAAAGACACACTGAATCTATGTTACGGTACGAGTGAAAGACTGTAGTCGAGATACCATGTCTAGAACGATAGCATTGCAGCTTCCTTCCATTTCGCTGAAACGCTAAAGCTACATTAATATCGATTAACCATTATTAATACATATGAAAAAAAAAATAGTGTTCCCAGGCACTTCAAAATAATACTTTGTTGGTCTGGCTCGATATCGAAAATAAAAATTTGGTATCTGCTATAAATGTTTGGAATACAATAACATGGTTGACATCTTCGCCTCATTCATTTTACAAACACAAACGGTTTTGCTTTAAATGCTACACATCCTGCAAACCTATTAAAACTAAGATCCTTTCAACGTTCACACTGTAGGGAGGCGGAAGACGCTTATCTCACTTTGGTGAAGATAAATTACGTTGGTCACGTGACGGTTGCATAGAGACATCAGACTATAAAGTGGAGACATTGGCAGTCAATTTAAGTTTGTTTACAGCATTTAACAAATAAGGTTGCTTTATTTAGCTAAGTCTGCCTCCCTGCAACTTCAAGTCCATGGTGACGTTTCTCTTTGCGAATATATATTTCCCTTATATATAAAGAAACCCCAGGTCGCAGTGCTCAATTTGAGAAAACACAAGACTCACTGTTTCATGTCAGCGTAATATGTTCTCGCTTGGGACATAGATGAATCCGACCCGTTTAAATCTGGAGTCCTAAACACGTCTTCTCCAGACACATAAATATATCCATATATGTAAGACCCTTAGGTTTTGTTTTTCCCTACATTATGCTTTGATGTATAGATGTATTTGATACTCTCACGTGGGACACGTGTATATATGGTTTTGTGTGTATCTTAGTAGTATAAGAGTTTCTTTGAGAACAAAGCATGTTTGTAATTCCTCTTACTTTCAGCTACTAGGTTCCGTCCGGGAAGTACGGTGTTATATCAGGGACAAAATAATACCCATAACAAGAAAATACTTCTTCCAAGTGCTCCCGTTACAACGTTATTTTATTCAGGAGACATTGAAGCAGTTTCAGCCATTACGAGGAATCACTTTATTTTGAATGCTATTTCAGCTCACGAGATAAGTCATAGCTGTCTTTGTAAGTCAGGGTTCGATTTCAATTCGCTTAAGGAATTAAATTAACATTTGGTGAACGCTAGTCAGTATAGACGCAAAAGCAACTCGGGATCGCGTGCTGACATGTCTGTCAAAACCAGTTACATCCGGGTTTTTCCCGACAGCAGCTGAACATCTAGATACGGATCTTTTTGCATCTTGTATAGATCCGGGATACTCTTTACTGTTCCCTGTTAATAAAAGCGATGGATAAACCATTCAGTAGGAGGTGGCTGGCGAAATTCGGTGTCTTGTGAAATCGGTTCCGTGTGCATTTTGTTCCTTACATTGCCGTGCTGCAGTTTCTGAGATTTTGTTAATTTTAGACTCCTTTCCGTCTCTGTCTATTACCCCCTTATTTCTGGGGAAAGCAATCAGATGTTTGAGCCAACCTTAACCTACCCTTGCCGTATTTTAAAGCACTATGCTAAAAAAATTATTCCTGCTTTACAGAAGTGCTTACCTAATCAGACCGTTAAAAGCGTATAATTCTATTTCTAAATTGTATGCTCCTAACATTTGTTAACGAATTTGACACGCAGATAATTGCCAGTGTACCGAGAAAGATTATTACTGTCTTCTCCTTGATTTCGACTTTAATTTGTAACTGGCTACAAGTTGTTAGTTGTATATGATCGCCTAGTTTAATTATCACTGTTTCAACCTTTTAAAAAAGCAAACAAATATAACGCATCTACTATGATAAAGGACACAAAAATAATATTGCTATCACAAATCATTATTCTTTTTAGCCTAATACCATATCAACGTTAGGTATGTTATTCTATACCATTCTATGTCTGTTTAAATTGACCTAGCTTTTTCCAGATTAACGTCCATATCATTTTGAAGCACCGGTTCTCTTACGATCATCGAAGGTAAGCAACGTCTAAGCTGGTCAGCACCTAGATTAGTGACTGTTTGAGAATACCAATCGCTGTAATGACATTTTCAGGACTCATTCAGAAATGAATGAAAATATCTTTGAACATCTTGGTGTATATATATATATATATATATATATATATATATAATTCATCTATTTTTGACATCTGTCTCCACCGCATACTTAATTATATTAAGATTTCAGCATCTTCATATTTATACTAGTTAAAAACAGGATTTCTCGGAGAACTTAAATCATCAATTTGTTTTTGTCAAACAGAAATAGCATTTAACGAAAATCTGCTCTGAATCATAAAATAACTATGCAATTTTTTTCGATTAATAATGAATTTTTACAAAATTTTTCATTTCTTAATTTTAATTAGAAAAAAATTAATTTTAAATGTCTGTGTTAATTTCACCATTTCAGATGCTATTATTAATTGAAAACTATATTTACTCATCGTAAATAGAAAAGCTTAATACAAATCATCAATATTTTTATTAATACAAATCACCAATATTTTTAGAGTATTTTTTATTCTTTTTCTATGTGTATATACGAGCAGATTTTTGTAATTACGGGCGACTATACACGACATTATCAGAAAATAAGAGCAATGACTTTAGTAAATTTAAGCCAAATTTCTAAAAGTCTATGAAACATTAAATTACGGAGAATATTTTCCTAAATTTTTAAGATTACTCTGCACTTTAAAAATAAATAAAGGCGCTCATGTAATTTTCTTCATTTGTTTTACATATAATGTCTCCATAGAACAACATTAGACCTGTCATCAGACTGTCAAACACATTAACACAGCTACTGTCGGATGAAAGACGTCTAAAAAGGGGCTCTAATCAGCAATTTTAGCAAATAAATAAAATATTCCGAGTAAATTTAAAATAGTTTTTAAAAAAATACAGGAATTTTTTTTGCTTATTGGAAATATAAAATTTAATCTATTAGCTAGAAATTAAAACTAAAAGTAAAGCTCCGATAAATATTTTGCAATTTTAAAAATTCATCTTAAAATCTAGGTATCGCGTTTTTGTAGATTGAATATTGAATATTTTGGCATTATCTACTAGTTTTGTTTGTGGAACGGTGTGATTTTCTAAATAGAAGAGTTGCAGGTATAAAAATACAAAGAAAAACAAAATTAATAGCTACTTATAGTGGAGGAAAGTAAGTATAGATGCGTAAATTTTTTACGAAATATACCGATTCTGTGATATATTAATATTTGCCTTATTATCATTTCATCTGCAAATGCCAGCTTTATTTTAGGCTTCCTAGTGAATATTCTGAATTTATTCTTTCATATCAGCTCATACATCCCCTTACTATTCATTCCTAATATACTTCGACATTGAGACTAAGCTTATAATAATAGCGTACTTTCTACCCGAAATTAAAAACAAATTTCTAAATTTCCTGAAGGAAGTAAGGAATTAGAAGCGTCTCCTCAAGATATAAAGTGTATTACACATTAATGAGCCAGAGAAACAGAAAAGGTAGCCATCAAGGCATCTCTGTATGTGTGAGTATCTAATTTAGATAATTATGCTAAAAGTAATTATGAAAATCAAATCCTCACAACCTAGTTTGACTTTCGTTTAGGTAAAAGGTGTAATAATGAAGTATCTGTCATCGAACACCACGAGAAAATTCCATGCCCCTCCAGTTAAATGCCTACAATACTGACCTCACTGCAGAATATAATCGCATCAAAAGAGAATGCTTCAAATCATCCATGAAAAAACAGACTTTCAAGATCCGAATCCACTGAATGCAAAACTATATTGGTCCACAAAGTTTTCCATGTCTTGTGAGGACCACAATATGGAAACTTTCTAAAACTCACCAGAAAAAAGCGAGAAGATAATGAGAACCCCAATAGTTAAACGTCTACATGATATGTCCAACACATATTCAAACACAAACCTGAATATATAAGTACTAATTATTTAAACATCCCAAATAATTGTACTAATAGGAAACAGCATACCTGATACCCATCCCAGGGACAATGTACAGATGATGTGAAGGGGTTATTTCATCAACATAGGTGTTCATATTTGGGATAGGAATGATGTTGAACCAAATACAAGAATTATGATCTGGAATTGGAATTAAATAATTGTTTATAACCCGTATTCAAGAGAGATCAAGATATCAGTTTAGTAAAATACAAAACACTTCAAATACCTCGGTGTATGGATCAGTTATAGTAAATTTAGTACAGGTGATAACGAAATTGAACACAGAGTATGTTGTAATAGGAATAGTTTCACCTAACACCTCAACTTGATACAAAACCAAAAACATTATCGTAAAATTACAAGCCTAGTTCTAAAATAACCTCATCAAGTCAAAACTTTTGCATGTACGTTATGCATGGTTCCAAAGTCAATCAGAAATATATAAATTGCCAGCTGTATAGAACCGATTTCTCAGATCAACGGTTTAAATGGCTTTGAGTGAATAAAGTGTAGGTCTCTCTAAGGACTTTACTTATTCAAAGTTATTAGTGTGACGTCGCCCCCCCCCTGGTCGCAGCGTCGACTCTGTCGTTCGATCTCGTTCGCGGCTCCAAGTGTGACGTTCTAACCCTTTGGTTAGATGAATACCAGCCTCGCCGTTCCCAACTCGCTTCCAACGCCTGGTTACTAGGGTAACTGCACTGATCTCCGGTCTGCCTACCCACGTTGTGATTAGATCTTAGACAGACGGGATCAAACAGGGATTGGGGCCGTATGCAAGCTGAGTTCGACGGGGTGGCAACACACAAAGTAAAAAAAAAACTCACGAGGCCAAAAATTACTGATAAAAAAAAGGGTAACAACCTTTTTATATCTAAATGTTCGTTACATAAAAAATTATTCTTACTTCCCGACCCGTTTTGTGGACTGTGGCACCAAGCTTCTACCATACAACTTAAAGACTTCGAGTTGCCTACTCTCTAGAAATTTGCATGTCGGGGTGTGGTTTGGTTTCGACACTGGGCGCTGATCTCTACCTGTCGTTCACGGCTGATTCTTCTCGCCGTCAGTGCGCGAATTGACTTCTTCTCTTCGGCTTGAGTTGGACGAGCTTATTCACTTCGGCTTGAGTTTGATTTCAACTTCTTCTAAGCGCAACTGCAAGTAACTTCTTCTTCGTCCGCCCTGCAACTCTTCTCGTCAAGGTCCGAACTCTTCTCTCTGCCGTCCGGGGCTGAACTTTAACTTCTCATCGACTTTCGGGCTGCAGCTCCAACTCTTCTTAGGCTTTCGAGCAATCTTCTTCACTTCGGCTTGGGCTGGAGGAATTTCTTCACTCCGGATTTTCTTGCCCGCAAAGGGGCGAATGAACCGGGCCCGACGCCCGCGTTCAAAAAGCCTCGCTGTCCGCGGTCCAGCTGCAACTGATTTCTGTCGATTGGGGTCCTGCTTTTATTGACGCCGTAACAAACTGGGGTGGGTCTGTCGGCGCCAGGGTTTTCTTGATAATTCCAAAAGTCGCATTATTTCTGATTTCCCATTATCGCTCTTACTTTCACTCCTACTTCCTTACAGTGCCTCTGGGAGGGGAGGCGCATACCCGTTTCCCATGGTCTCTCGTATGTCAGGTGACCGCTTTCGACCAATGGGGTCCTGGTCGAGCGTCCTTCCTCTTCCCTCGCACATCACGTGACCGCTCTCGGCTAATGAAACTGTGGTCGGGCGTCTCTCTCTCCTTCGTGACCTCTCCAATCGGGCGTGGTCAATCCGGGGCTTTGTTCTGGGGAAGAAACACCTTGCTAAAAAAAACAAAATCCAAATTGGCCTTCTCGCACGAAAATGACAATTTCGGTTTCCTTCACATTTGGCCTTTGTCAAAACAGCCTGCCGCTAATTAGATGCGACTTAAAGAAAGAATTTCTCCGCCTTGTCGGCGCCTAAAACAATTGCTTTCACTTCTTTCTTTCGCTCAGGCCTGTTAGCAAAATCTTAATTATCTGAATTGAAAATATCTTCACTCATCATCGTGGGTGGTTCTTATCTTCAACTCTAGAAATGGTCAGGGTTTGTGTACCAATGTTTTGTTTTTGTATACAATTCCCAGCGGTCACCTCTTATCTCAATGACACCCTTTTCGATTGTCACTTATTAATATTTTTTTCCATTGTTCTAAAAATCTTATTTCTTCAACCAAATTGATAATGAACTCCCATACTCCGCGGACACGAAAGTAGGACAGGTGCTTTGACCGATATCTGGTATCCATCAATCGTACGTGTGCCTATCCGCTTGCGGCCCGTCTTGATATCATGTCTTTTCCCTTTCTTTCTTTTTATTATTTCTAAACTCTATTCTTTCAAATAACAATTTCTATTTTTCGTGAATTTCGGTCAGGTACTTTGGCCTAGATATCTTTTAACACTTGTTTTGTTTAAGCTTTGTGTGCTTATGACCGGGTTTTGTACTATCTATTTCTCTTTTCTTTTTCTTTTCTTCCTTCTTCTTCCCTTCGGATCGCCTAAATACAGTTAGAGAATTATTCTCAAAACTCAATTATTCTTCATCTCTAAATAACTATTAACTGGTTAATAAACCGAATAAAAATAAATCATATTTTTGTGAATATCTCTCTTCAGTTTTCTAATAATGCAGGGTGCCACATTAGCACAAACTCTACCGTCGAAATATCTTACCTTACATTGCTTCATAATACAATGAAAAACAGCAGTGTTGCTTCTTCCGATCCGTGAATATTTACTCATTTATTTCGGGAGAGATATTCATATTTTTCTAAGATTTATTGAATATTCAGGCCACTAGATGAAAATAAATACGCTTTTTAATTAAAAAAAGACAAAACTGTATCAATTCAAACTTGGATATCCGCTAAAAATAACATTTAAGTAATAGAAATATGTCGGATTATTAAATGAAAAAATTATTCCTAAAATATATAAAGTGAATATCGAAGTCAGTGCTAAGCAGCGACCGTCTGTTTCTTAAACGCAATCTTCCAGCCTAAAGATTGCGTTTGTGAAACAGAACACCACCACTGTAGCATACGATAAAGCTATATATATATATATATATATATATATATATATATATATATATATATATATATGTGTGTGTGTGTGTTGTCTATTTAAATGCATGAAATTACATTATGGTGATTTGGATAGACTACTAAATTAAAAACAAAAAATTTTCAAATTTATCTTTTAAAGTAATTTTAGGACATTAAGAAGAGTTTTAAAGAGAATCGAACCCAGATTTTACTAGACAAGATTCAGTGAGATTGAGCAAAGCAATGATCCAAATCCTATCCACCACCCGCTGGTAAGAAAATAACGATTAATGTGTTGTCCAAATTGCTTGGTCGTGAGAAACTAGACATTTGTTTGCATTACGATATCTGTCGAAAATGTGTTTGGTCACATAAAATAATGATTCAAATTATTTAAGATCAAGAAACAAGATATTTTTTTGTGTTAAGCCCCAAGTTTTGCGATTTTTTTTCGTTGATCTTCCAAGAATCATTATCTTTAGAGAACGATATTTAAGATTTTAAACAAAGGAAATACCATATGGTCATTTGGCTGAAACTAAAATGTCCCTTTTCTCTGACAATTTTCTGGAAGTTTTACAGTTTGCATTATTTTGGATTCCTGGCAAATAATCCTTCATCGGTAGGAAAAACAAGCTGGTCAATTTACAGATGGAAATAATGAAATTGGGCGTTGTCATTTTCAGGGAGCATGGCTAGGTAAACAAAATTCATTAATCATTGTTATCGGAAAAGTTTTTCCTATACTTCAAAAATAATTTCAAATATTTGGAGACGGCTTTCTCACATCAAAACAAAAACAAAAGTCAATAGGTCCACTTGACGAGTGCTGATACCTGGATCGCCCCCGACTTTATTTAGAATGTGTTCTTCGTGGTCAGTTCATCCTCGATCCTTAGTTTGTTGTGCCACAGATACTCTCTCAGCAAGGTGACGATAAACAGCAGCAAAGTTTGGATGAATCGGCTGCCTTTGATCTGGAAACGCAACCAGATACCGCCGTGCTACCTTGCATGGCTTTTATTCTCAAAGCCGTATGCAAAAATATATATCTGCCTGTTCACGATATGAATATCCTGCTATTGTTAAACGGAACAGTTCTGTTAACATACAAATACCCACGTTAAATGTTGATGATAGACTAGCCACACATGTACACGAATGACAAATGTAACCTAGTCTATAGGACGACACACGCTATCTACCGTAAACTTACTTTAAATCTAATAACTCAAATGGATTTCCGATCATATATTTATATAGACAATTGTCTTTATTTTCGTATGCGGAACTCGCCCCAAATTGTGTAAAATTTAAATGCAGCATTCAAGTTACTGGTGATCTTTTTAAGAGTGGGGAGCAGACACCAGACACTAAAAACACTCGGATTTCAGACACACATGACAGAAGTATTGAGAAAGGATCGACTAGTTTTACTGTTTTTTCCCGGCTGCAACTACAAATACATAAATCACCAAACTGCAGTATAAAACTTGATTTTGCAGTAGATAATAGGCACATTTTATTTAACCAGTTTTTATTTATATTAAATAAACCCGTTGTTAGAGTTATCAACAATGCTGTGCCTTTTATTGAAAAGATTTTATTTCAGACCGAATTTCGATGTGCACTTGGGCGAAAAGACAGAAAGGTTTACCACGGCCACAGGCAGCAACTATGCAATCTTGCCTGTGGTACACAATGTATATTATTAGGTGTTCAAACGAGACATGGCCGTCAATGCCAATATCATAGTATGTTGGAAACCTGAATCAACCCTATCGAGATTAATGACCGCCCCCAAACTAGCAAGGGAAAAGAAAGCTGAGGAACCGTAAGGTCATTATTATTCAACAAAACTTGTGGAGCGAGCCACTCGCGACCAGGATGAAAATGAGAAAAGGCAGAGCTCGGACACAGGTAACTGTGGTGTATGAGTGAAGAAGTTATATGCATACACTTCTAATTTTGTTGTTTTCGTTTATATTTTCCCATCGTTTTTTAGCGCATGTTCGATCATCTATTTCAATTTGAAATTTACTATCGCTTTGCAACAGTTACCGTTGATCTATCCATTCGTATTAATTTCTCCGAGGCTTCTTTCTTCACATTGGGCCCAAAATATTTTTTCTGGGGATTAGTGAATTTTTTATACAGTTTCTATTCACCTTATCTCTTCGGTCCTATGGGATTTCCGCATCTGTTGATACAGCCGCATCTCGGTTTCATTATGTCAATGTTTTATGAACTTGTTCACTATTAACTGACACATAAATTTTTCATGGCAGTCAAACTCTTTTCTTAGAGTCTAATATTATTTTACGATATCTCAGTATCTCAGTTTCAGAAAATTAGCTCTAATTTTTCCTCTATACTTACAGATTTATCTACATTTACTTTCGGTCTAATATCCCCATCTCTGTTGCTATTATTACAACAGTACGGTCATTCTGATCACCGGCCTTCTTCATGCCAATCCGAGTAACAATCTTGAAGTTTCTAACTGAAACAGCAACATATTTTCATTCCACCTTGCATATCTAACGATAATACCAGAGTGGATTAAAACGCCGGTTTGTTTTGACAGCACAGGATTTGAGAATTCAATCCCAGGTAGAATCTTTGAAAACAGGGCTGTCAGTTTTAGATAAGAACAAATATTAATATTCCTAAGTATAGAGAACGGAATGGGGTCTGTCTATCAACATAAATAAAGATTTCAGATAGAAATTATCCGATCTACTGATATTTGAAGTATTCATAAATTCACAAGGGCCAAAAACATTGCACTAATAATGATATTAGTCCTAATATAAATCCCAGAAATCCAGACGGAAATCTTCAAATTTATGTTTCACGCTGTCATTTACGACACGAAGACAAAATACAAAAATATGAGTAAGAATTGGCTTAAATTTGCCATAAAATGCGAATACAACTTCGAAGGATCCATCGTCTACGAGCAATGATTTATTTCTAAATCTGTTAAGATGGAAAGCTTTCTTTTTAATTAAAGACGAATTTTAAAGAAATGTTATCAATTATCGATATCGACAGCCTAATCCAAAGGATCTAGATAAAATTTTATAAAAATGCACTCTACACTCAACAAGATTAAGTTAAGATACTTATACTAATCTGCGGTGTGGTGAAATGAATAACGGCTTGGAATGTCAAATCGAAGAACAGAGTTCGAATCCGTTCAAATATGCTTGGGAAAGGTATGAATGTGTCTACTGTTCCCACACAACGGCAAATATGTCGAATAGCAGCACAAGCTGAGTCGTACAGATCCTGTTGGGTTGGCAAGTAATAGACGTCTGCCTACTGCGAGAACATTTGCCTAGTTTGTTCTGAATCGAAAGATTCATGACAGCCCAAGCGTGTATTATATATGGCCCTTAACTGATTGATTCTAATAGGCCTAATTCAGTGCTAAAAGTCGAATTTCTTTGCAACCCTTTATTAAGCGGATTATTCCACAGAAAATTGCCGATTAAGAATATACGTAATTTATATCCTAACTTAACTGAATTTTGTCTCATTTCAAATAATCTCCATCTAGAATTCTTTTCGTATAAAATTTTAAATGGCTTCTGTCAACAGGAAAATCAGGCTGATGTTGAATAAATGTAATATTTCTTACATTTGGAAGAGCATTAATGCTAACCAGCGAAAACGCCATTCTCTTGTCTGATAAATATACATATACACCCCAATAAGGCAAAGAGCTTTGACTAACATTTGAGGATGTTAGTTGTACTAAGTAAAATAGTTTTAAAATATTTTAAGACATGCCTATTACGAACACAATACCCCTTGGAAGCAAGCAAAACACTGAAAACAAATTCAAATCAAAGAGCTTATGATGTTCTAATCAATATAAATCAATAATAGAGAAATATTCAATCATCTGTGAAAAACTTTTTTCATTTAGAACAACATTTTATCCGTTTTCTTGTGGGTTTGTGTGTTTTAGATACGAAAAAGGAATAAAATAATAAATAGGAAATAAGGAACAAACATAAGGAGGAGACTATATGAGTAAAAGAGGGCAAGGTTTCATAGAGAGGGGATGTGGATGTGATGAAAATGCGAGAAATGGTAAAAGGAAGAGAGAGAGAGATAGAGAGAGGGAGCAAAGGGAAAAAGGCAAAGGAAAAAAAGAACAAAGGAAAAGTGAAAGGGAAGAAGAGAGCAAATAAACTGAACAACAATTTAATCAATATGAAAAGACTGGGATAATACGTTGAATCTATTTGCGAGAACGATAGATCTCGAATATTTAGAAGACTCAGCAAAAATAAATGGGGCATTATTATATCAATAGACACTTGAGCCTAGCTTATGTACCAATAGATGCTAAAAAGGTTAAATTTCATTAGAAATTTTGTTCGTCAAATGTTTCGGAAGAGACAACCTATCGACCGAAGAAGTCGACATTACGAAACCCTATCATCTACCTTGAATCGAACCCTAAACTATGACACCGAATTTGAATACATAAATATCTCAATCCCAACACAACATACTATCAAAGATCCATTTATACAGACGAATAGATTTCAGAGGAGACTGAGGGTGAAAGAGAACGGAGATAAGTTAATGAAAAATCAATGTCTACCTAGACATGTAGGTGGCTGAAAGGTGAAGAAGATGACAGGGGAGACAAAGATGAGAAAGTAAGGGGAGCTGATGAATGTGACACCTAGTCTAGTTGAGTGGGTTGTCTCAGGAGAAAAATCTTTTTTTTCTTTTTGTGATAGACAGGAATTATTATAAGAAGCTGAGGCTGATGAAGAAAAATAGACATTAAACTGACACGCAAATGAAGGAGACAGAACAACGAAGATGATTTAAAAAAAAAAACCAAGACTGAATTTGGGGGAATGGCAGAAGAACAAGGGTAGTCGAGTTTCTATGTAGAGGAATACGGCAGGCAAAATCAGCAAGCTTATTGGCACGCGATTAAAAAATGGCCGGCTGAAAGAAAACTGAATGGAAACAAATGGAGAGTAAAGATGGGCATTTAAGACAGAACAATAAGCATACAGCAAGTATATAACATGGCGTGAGAAAGAGAAAATAAATATAACATGACCATTTTAAAAGCTAGCAGAATATAATAAAACCGAAACGTCCTGAATGATTGAAAAGACCACTGAAATAATTTTATCTCATTCAAAAGAAGAAATATTTTGAAAAAAATAGCCTCTTGTTAGAGACAGTTCCTACGCTATTTACTCTGCTTTCAGAAGCATTTTTTTGTTGGCTCTTTGTGTTTTGATTAAATAAATTTGAAAAGGTTTATATAGAGGAGTCGAAAGACATTACATTCCTATTTATTTTTCAAAAAATAAATTTATTTAAGATCTGTTTATAGATTAAAATCATTACAAGTCCTTTTACATATCATAGCCACGTTTGCGTTTGCATTAATTCATGATACCCACCCCGCACCAAAACAAACAAAAAAAATTACAAAAAAGTCGTTGTCATGATCACTCAAATAACCGCAGAGTCGATGCGCAATTGAACACATGATCTGTTCCACCCACAATATTTCGGGATTGAAACACATTCAACGCATGAATATATATTTCTCCGATATACATTAATGCGGAGAATAGCGAGCAGGGCTCATCTCTTTTCAGTTCGAACAGCTATTGACGTTATCCATCTGGATGCCTCGCTATGGTCACTAATTCCAGCTGGGAAGCTTTCTGCCCTAATCTTTGATGTCACTCGTTGAATCTTCAACCTATCGATAATGTGTAGCTACATAATATAAACGTTTGCTACGTATTAAAACTGCCAGTTACATTAGCCCATATCTTAAAGTGAGGGAAATTCTTAGAAAAAAAAAATTGAGCATTTTCTTTATAAAAATATGGACGTTCAGCAACTTCGAGAAAAACGGGGAAACATAATAGAAATTAAATAGACTTTCTCGGTCGTCGAATTCAATATAAAATATGGAAAGAATTTTTCATTTCTAAATCTTCATAAATGCATTATACTGTACTGCTTCTCGATTTTCGCTTAATTTTTTTTAAGTCATTTTGTTTTATTTATTTAATTAAACACTACGCACTTTTAATATCTACGGGGCTTTAATTTCTTCAGCAATACACACACATATATATATATATATATATATATATATATATATATATATATATATATATATGTATTCCATTGTAGAAATTCATTTAATGTTCTATTAAATTCCAGTTGCCACAGGTCTGTTTTCCTTATTTCTTTTTATTATTTTAAAATCTAAAATGAGAATAATGCGTTTCATATTGGCATCAAAATTATAAACAAATTCTACAAAAATCATATTTTTGCTTAATACATTCCTCCATCTCCGTATTTGTTAAGATCTAAATGATTAGGATATGGAGAAAATACAATGAGCTAAACATTGACATTATTTTCAACATCAGGAGTTCACATATATATGTGTGTGTTCTACTTTGTCCGCATTTGAAATATATTTTACACATTTTCTCCTGTGTTGAAGGACATTTTATTTAATATCTTTCCATCTTTATATAATAATAGCTTACACTATTTTCATTCTTCTCTTAGATTCTGTGCTGTCTAGTAATTTGATATTATCTACTAGTATTTGCCTTGTGTTACTAGGGGTATTTTGGAAAATTTATCAGTTTTGATCTGGATAAGCATTAGCTTAAATGCGTAAGCAGTAAACGACGACCTTCTGGTAATAGGCATTTATATTCCCCAGGTTAACCCAATATCCTAGCCTTCAGGTGATAGGTATGAATCCTCAGTTTCTCTCGATCAGAAAGTGATTAAAAATTATCGAATTTAACAAATTGTCAAAATCTTACAAAATAATTGAAAATTATAATTTGAAGGAAGACTTTCCGGTCATATAAAAAATATTTCAGCATCGACAACACACACACGCACATAACGTGTGTGTGTGTGTGTGTGTCTTTCTCCAGACCATCGCGTTTTGCATGAAACAGCCTGTCCCTTCTGGTCGCTGACTTCAATGACTATATATATATATATATATATATATATATATATATATATATATATATATATATCCTGAAGAATATATTTCGGTTGAGCTCTCTAGGGAGGAAGTTTGGGTTTGTAAACAGTGACTATTACGGCTAATAATGCAAGACTCTTCGGTAAACCGAACGGAGTTCTCTGAGTCACTGTGTATTTATCTAAAAAATAAATACGCTTAAATCCACCTTCAACCCTGCTGTGCGCCTATGGCTTAATGGTAGAATCCCCCGACTGACGCCAATTCATTCGGGCTTCGATCCGAGCTAGTTAATCAACATAAGAGCCGTTTCGAATTGAGCACACATTGTGAATCTTCATCTTCAGAGACGCTGTAAATAAATCCTAACAGTACTCATCAAAATCCCTGACCTTTGTAATTGCAAGAATCTGTTACTGGCCTTCCAATCTCTGCAAGGTTTTCACAGGGAATCATGAAATTTTATTTCTAATTATCAAATTCCCTGACCTTTGTAATTGCAAGAATCTGTTACTGGCCTTCCAATCTCTGCAAGGTTTTCACAGGGAATCATGAAATTTTATTTGTAATTATCAAATTCCCTGACCTTTGTAATTGCAAGAATCTGTTACTGGCCTTCCAATCTCTGCAAGGTTTTCACAGGGAATCATGAAATTTTATTTGTAATTATCAAATTCCCTGACCTTTGTAATTGCAAGAATCTGTTACTGGCCTTCCAATCTCTGCAAGGTTTTCACAGGGAATCATGAAATTTTATTTGTAATTATCAAATTCCCTGACCTTTGTAATTGCAAGAATCTGTTACTGGCCTTCCAATCTCTGCAAGGTTTTCACAGGGAATCATGAAATTTTATTTGTAATTATCAAATTCCCTGACCTTTGTAATTGCAAGAATCTGTTACTGGCCTTCCAATCTCTGCAAGGTTTTCACAGGGAATCATGAAATTTTATTTGTAATTATCAAATTCCCTGACCTTTGTAATTGCAAGAATCTGTTACTGGCCTTCCAATCTCTGCAAAGGTTTTCATAGGGAATCATGAAATTTTATTTGTAATTATCAAATTCCCCTGACCTTTGTAATTGCAAGAATCTGTTACTGGCCTTCCAATCTCTGCAAGGTTTTCACAGGGAATCATGAAATTTTATTTCTAATTATCAAATTCCCTGACCTTTGTAATTGCAAGAATCTGTTACTGGCCTTCCAATCTCTGCAAGGTTTTCACAGGAATCATGAAATTTTATTTGTAATTATCAAATTCCCTGACCTTTGTAATTGCAAGAATCTGTTACTGGCCTTCCAATCTCTGCAAGGTTTTCACAGGGAATCATGAAATTTTATTTCTAATTATCAAATTCCCTTTGACCTTTACTGGCCTTCCAAGGTTTTCAATCTGAAATTTTATTTGTAATTATCAAATTCCTGACCTGCAAGAATCTTTACTGGCCTTCCAATCTCTGCAAGGTTTTCACAGGGAATCATGAAATTTTATTTGTAATTATCAAATTCCCTGACCTTTGTAATTGCAAGAATCTGTTACTGGCCTTCCAATCTCTGCAAGGTTTTCACAGGGAATCATGAAATTTTATTTGTAATTATCAAATTCCCTGACCTTTGTAATTGCAAGAATCTGTTACTGGCCTTCCAATCTCTGCAAGGTTTTCACAGGGAATCATGAAATTTTATTTCTAATTATCAAATTCCCTGACCTTTGTAATTGCAAGAATCTGTTACTGGCCTTCCAATCTCTGCAAGGTTTTCACAGGAATCATGAAATTTTATTTCTAATTATCAAATTCCCTGACCTTTGTAATTGCAAGAATCTGTTACTGGCCTTCCAATCTCTGCAAGGTTTTCAATCATGAAATTTTATTTCTAATTACTGGCCTTCCAATTGCAAGAATCTGTTACTGGCCTTCCAATCACAAAGGTTTTCACAGGGAATCATGAAATTTTATTTGTAATTATCAAATTCCTGACCTATGTAATTGCAAGAATCTGTTACTGATCTTTCAAATTCTGCAAGGTTTTTCACAGGAATCATGAAATTTTATTTGTAATTATCAAATTCCCTGACCTTTGTAATTGCAAGAATCTGTTAAATCCAATGTTACTGGTTTTCCAATCTCTGCATGAAATTTTATTTGTAATTATCAAATTCCCTGACCTTTCCTTCCAATCTCTGCAATTTTCATGGAAATTTTAAATTTTATTTGTAATTATCAAATTCCCTGACCTTTGTAATTGCAAGAATCTGTTACTGGCCTTCCAATCTCTGCAAGGTTTTTCACAGGGAATCATGAAATTTTTCTTTAAAATTACCTTTGTAATTCAAGAATCTGTTACTGACCTTTCTCTGTTTTCACAGGGAATCATGAAATTTTATTTGGAAATCTGTTACTGACCTTTGTAATTGCAAGAATCTGTTACTGGCAATCTCTGCAAGGTTTTCACAGGGAATCATGAAATTTTATTTGTAATTATCAAATTCCCTGACCTTTGTAATTGCAAAAGAATCTGTTACTGGCCTTCCAATCTCTGCAAGGTTTTCACAGGGAATCATGAAATTTTATTTGTAATTATCAAATTCCCTGACCTTTGTAATTGCAAGAATCTGTTACTGGCCTTCCAATCTCTGCAAGGTTTTCACAGGGAATCATGAAATTTTATTTGTAATTATCAAATTCCCTGACCTTTGTAATTGCAAGAATCTGTTACTGGCCTTCCAATCTCTGCAAAGGTTTTCACAGGGAATCATGAAATTTTATTTGTAATTATCAAATTCCCTGACCTTTGTAATTGCAAGAATCTGTTACTGGCCTTCCAATCTCTGCAAGGTTTTTCTACAGGAATCATGAAATTTTATTTCTAATTATCAAATTCCCTGACCTTTGTAATTGCAAGAATCTGTTACTGGCCTTCCAATCTCTGCAAGGTTTTCACAGGGAATCATGAAATTTTATTTCTAATTATCAAATTCCCTGACCTTTGTAATTGCAAGAATCTGTTACTGGCCTTCCAATCACTGCAAGGTTTTCACAGGGAATCATGAAATTTTATTTGTAATTATCAAATTCCCTGACCTATGTAATTGCAAGAATCTGTTACTGATCTTTCAAATTCTGCAAGGTTTTCACAGGGAATCATGAAATTTTATTTGTAATTATCAAATTCCCTGACCTTTGTAATTGCAAGAATCTGTTACTGGCCTTCCAATCTCTGCAAGGTTTTCACAGGGAATCATGAAATTTTATTTGTAATTATCAAATTCCCTGACCTTTGTAATTGCAAGAATCTGTTACTGGCCTTCCAATCTCTGCAAGGTTTTCACAGGGAATCATGAAATTTTTATTTCTAATTATCAAATTCCCTGACCTTTGTAATTGCAAGAATCTGTTACTTGGCCTTCCAATCTCTGCAAGGTTTTCACAGGGAATCATGAAATTTTATTTGTAATTATCAAATTCCCTGAATTTTGTAATTGCAAGAATCTGTTACTGGCCTTCCAATCTCTGCAAGGTTTTCACAGGAATCATGAAATTTTATTTGTAATTATCAAATTCCCTGACCTTTGTAATTGCAAGAATCTGTTACTGGCCTTCCAATCTCTGCAAGGTTTTCACTGGGAATCATGAAATTTTATTTGTAAATATTTTAGTGCCGTTGATCAAGGTGTGCAATAGAGTTGATGTGTCCAATATCTATGGAGGGTTTTTTTGGGGGGGCTATTTTCAATTTTTTTTTTTTTTTTTTGAGAAAACCTTTTTTCATGATATTTATTTTCTCTTTCAAAAGTCACTATGCGGCCCAATACTGACATTCATACCAATTACTTCTTTGATTTTGCTTTCTTGGGGACAAAATTTATCAATATTATGACTATCAATTCCCGATCCAATAATCCATGATTTTATTTTTCCGAAAATCACCTAACATTACATGTCTCAATGTTAATGTTTACAAGCGATTACAGGCTTTTACAAAGACCTAAATAAGTTTGACAACTTTTTTTAAGCATTTCTCCCCAAGCAAGGCGGGAGTGCCACAAGCATGCAAGGGGTTACAGAGAGTGAAAGTAAGATTAAAGCGAGGGGTTTGAGGAAAGGATAAAGAGAAGGATGGGGGATCAAGATCAAGGAATCAGAAGATGTCGATTGACATTACATTTTTTTATGATTATAGTTATCAGGGAAACAAGTAAGATGAATTGAGTTCCACTGTCGGGAAGTGCGAGAGAAGAAGCTGTTGGAATAGAAGAGGCGGTTACATTTAACTGTTTCGACAGTAAAATGTTGGAACGGAGATGCCAAAGTAGTAGCATGCTTATATTCATGTGCACTAGTGAAAATATCTCGTCAGAACAGTTGCCATGAATTTTTTTGTAGAAAAGACAGAAGGTAACCACATCACGTCTGTGAAGAAGTGACTAGAGTCGAGATGACAAGTCAGTATCTATCACATTGCAGATTCATCTTTGTATTTTGTCTAGAATCTTGATATGAACAGCAGTATCTTTCACATTAAAGCATTACCGTATCTACCAAATATTGGTTATCTCATGTATTTTCTAAAAAAATGTTATAACTCTCATAGAAAAACGAAACATTTAGCGTGCCATGTCTAATGGATGTTAGTTATCTCCTCTCCAAGTTCTCCACCGCCTCAACCAGGTATTGAACTCATATTCTTTGGCTCCTGTTACTGGATCTAACCAACGCCTTTATCCACTGTTCCATATATCCTGGATACACATCTGTGTATAAATTTCTGGGTATTATAAACCTTCAATCACCATTATTTACCAGTGCTCATGGTGTATTTTTTACTGTTATCCTCATGTTTTTACCAGAGCTCATATTGCAATTTTTGTTGTTATCGCTTTTCTTGGGCACTCCTTATTACTGGTTCCGATATTGTATTCATTTCTATGCTTGGTCGGCTCAAGGGGGTTTTGTGGTCTAGCATATTGCCGAAACGTTGTAATAAATTTGGTGACAAAGATGAGGACAATAGTCCAAATAATGTAAATATTGTACATAATACCTCATCTGAGAAATATAGACAGATACTGAACTTACAATTTCCATTAATTTAAATTGGAAAGTTATTTTGTCTTCACATATACATCATTTATTATTATCAGATTTTCTTAAACATGTTCTATATTTGCCTTGACAAAATTCAAGGAAACAAACACGTTGGCATAAAATATTTTTTCTTTTGTCTTATTTTTAATTGTATGCTGGTCTCTCTTGTTTTTTGACCCAAAAAAAGAAAAATATTCACACATGATTTGGTTATAGTGACGAATGATTTGTAGAACTTAACAATACTTTTTTTGAAAAAGCTGAATACAGCGAAATTGCACACACTGTGTGCCAAAAGTTCCCCACAAGACACTTCACAGGATTTTAATTCAGGTTTGTCTTTCTCCTAGACCCGTATCCACCCTGTCTGTCCTATGTACCCACATGGCGAGGAGAACAGATAAACCCATACCTTTCCCAAGAGTATATGCACGTAAGTGAATGTAACGAAATCCCTTTCCTCAAACCGCCGCACCATATGTTTTTGCCGCCTTCAAAGTTCTTTCGTTATTCAAAATTTATATTGATATGAAAAGTGCCGTAACTATGCTTTTATATGTCCCGCATCTAATTGGATTTCGAGAATTCGTTCCGTTTTATGCAAAAATGGACAATAATTGATTATGGTCACTTAAGACAGTAATTTTGCACCAACAAATGATTATAAAACTTTGTAGTAAAAAATTATCAGTGTTATAGTTCAGTCAGCTTGGCTATTGACAACAATATGTTAAATAGTTCAACATATGTCTGCGTGTCGAGAGGGTATGCGCGACGCTAGAATATTTTACATGTCGGTGTGATAAAGCATTAGGGGATAAAAAACGCAACTGGTTTGGCTAGAATGTTCATGCACTCAATTATAAGATATAATAGCTCGTCACTTTCAGTCTTGATTATAATATTCTGAGGACATTTTTTTCTCTTCGGAAAAATATTGCATATGAAATGAGTTCATCTCGAGGGAAAGATAACACAATGAATGCCTCAACCAATAATAGCGCTATTGACTGTGTTATAGAAAAATCTCACCGTTCTCATCTGCTGAATTGAGTTGGTAAAATATTTTAAGAGGGAAATAGCGTTTGCACAACCTGACAGACGTCTTATCCGATATTTTGCAAGGCCTGTGATAAAGAATAGATTTTGAGTTTCTCCTTTCATTCAGCGAAAGTGACGACCTGATGTGTTCTGTCATTAAACAACGAGAACAGAAGATCTGTACACTACACGACACCACCGCTCAATGCAAATTTCACGAAATTATTATCGTTAAGAGAGACTTGAATGCCAAAGGTAGGCAAGGAGAGACATAGTGAAATAATTGGAAAATACGGACTACGAACTCGTAAGTAAAATTAGTCAAATGGGTCACGATAAACTATCAGGTTGTAGCCAACGCCAAGTTTAGAGAACACCCAAGAAGTATATTTTTGTGACTCAACGAACACTAGGTAACACTTGTATGATGTCAACGAATACTAGTTGTAACTTTCGTAAATTCTCGTTGTAGTAGAGCATTTTAATCGCAGAAAAACTATAGTACGCCGTTGAAAAATACTGGTGCCAGACGCCTTCGAATAGCACTAATAATACTTGCTCGATAATAATTTCTCGAAAAGTAACCCGTATAGTGATCCGAATAGAGTAGAGAACGGCAGTTCGTATAGTATAGAGGATGGGCTAGAGAACGGCAGTTCGTATAGTATAGAGGATGGGCTAGAGAACGGCAGTTCGTATAGTATAGAGGATGGGCTAGAGAACGGCAGTTCGTATAGTATAGAGGTTGGGCTAGAGAACGGCAGTTCGTATAGTATAGAGGATGGGCTAGAGAACGGCAGTTCGTATAGTATAGAGGATGGGCTAGAGAATATGATTCGTATAGTATAGAGGATGGGCTAGAGAATATGATTCGTATAGTATAGAGGATGGGCTAGAGAATATGATTCGTATAGTATAGAGGATGGGCTAGAGAATATGATTCGTATAGTATAGAGGATGGGCTAGAGAATATGATTCGTATAGTATAGAGGATGGGCTAGAGAATACGATTCGTATAGTATAGAGGATGGGCTAGAGAATACGATTCGTATAGTATAGAGGATAGACTAGTATTGCAGATCAATCTAGACGTCACTGGACTTGCTATATATGTGTTTGCTCTATGGTCATGTGATATACTTAATTCACTAATTGGATCGCCTCTGTTTGCTCACTGGCGATCTATGTTCAAACAAGTGTCGGCAGCGACATTTTATTCCTGTATATCATGTCATATGTATATTGTGAAACCCAGGAATATAAACGAAAAGCAAAATCGAACATATAACTATCAACAAAAGATTCAGCAATACAGGTATACACTACAAAAGTTACAGTGCTGAATGCAAGAACGACCACTTCCAGTGTCATGAAATTACGGAAATTGAAGAGAGCAAGTGCAGTACACAAACCGCTATATGACAGACACCAGAATGACTCCAATGTAAAGAGGAAATATATGCATTGGGTTAGAAGCGGATACAATGGACTAAATCAGAATAAAAAACTAGAAATGTCACAAAGAGAAAATTTAGTAAAATCAGCAATCGAGATCACCTAAAAGAAAAAATAGACAAAGAAAAACAGAATGGATGATAGATGAATACACGGCATGATGAAAAGGAGACAAAATGAATGCCACAGTACATCACAAAAAATAGGACTCTGCAGAAAAATTGAGAACATATTCAGGCAAGCTAAAAGAGGAATTGCTTAACGAAAAATGTGAAGAAATAGTGAGAATGAGTATCAACTATTAAGCAGATTATATATATATATATATATATATATATATATATATATATATATATATAATCTTAGCCAATACGTCTCGTCCTCTGGAGGACATTATCAAGTCATTTATATTAATAAAGTCCCGCAGGTGACGAAACACGTCGGCTAGGACAAGTTTTCCATTTTTTTTTATATATATATTCTTTTTTAGTTAAACTATTTCAAATGATATGTGTATATAGGGATATTGTGTATGTAAATGTAAAAGTGGACATTGAGGTCAACAGCTAGTGGCCAAAATGTGTTTTATGCTTACAAGCAATCGCTCTGCCATAAAACATAACGACTACGTTTAAGCATGAAACTGACTGTCGCCGCTTGGTTTTGACCTCTGTGTCTACTCATATATAAGGAAAGAAAATCTATGACAGCGTGAACATATTTCGTCCTTTCCGACGGAAAGGAACTAAAGTGATGTTTTCGTTGGTGCAACGACACATACACGAAAGAAAGGTGCATTGAACATGTTATATTTTTTTAGTTTTAAATATAAGTTTTTGTCATATAGTCCAACAGGTTTCATGCACTTTCTTTTACGTTTTTTCAGGTTTCCACCTTTTATTTTTAAATATCCCACAATTTTGATAATAGAGGATCTACAAAAACATGTAAGCACCTGGATGTAAATTCACTGTGGATGATATAGGGACTATATCACTTTCTCTTCATTTTCGTCTTAATCAATTGCATTCTCTTAATTAGATTAGCATTATTTTTAATCTAAATTATGGATTATTTATTACAAATTAGCAACTAATATAATGAGTTCACAGTTTTGTAAAATATCCCTTTGTGTTTATACAATTTTTATTTAAATTCATTGTGACAATTATTGCATGTGGATCATCCTGTTAGAAGACAGTGTTTGGGATAAAGTAGAAGGGCTTGATCCTTCCACACTAGAAGATTGCAGCCATTGACATTTACTGATTCTTGCTTTGCATTTACGGAGGCCAAATAATGGATGTGAGCACGGGCGATCAATAGCGCCAGGATAATGAATATAAAGAAACTTAATGATTTGGACCTGTAAACTTGCTTTATTCAGCAGTATTTTTGAGAATACTTGTTATATTGATTGGAAATGAAAGGAATTCGTTTTGGTGTTTATAAATACTGTCACAACCATTTAAATATTCCAAGAACATTTGCCTCACAATTGTGTGACCACAAGCTGATAATTCAAACTAATCAGTTAACAACACTTCCAAATTACCAGTAGCCCAGACATTTTCAATAAGTGAAAATATATTTATAAACACAGACACTAAATTAAAATTGATAAGTTTGGCTCCAGTTAAGAGAAAATCATTCTAGAACAATAAAAAAATAAAAGTATCTGGAGATCGAAGTATTCAATTTTTATGTTCTCCTTCGAAGTGAAAAAAATAAATCAAAGATAACAGCTCCTGAGAAACAAGGCAGATTGTCTGACAGGTCAATTCAACGTTCTTCCATTAACAACAAAGCTTCATAATTTAATTGTACTATGTAGTAATTAAACAATTTCAGTCAGAGATAGGTCATTAATCATTATTGTCTACGTTGCTGTCATCAGTAGTGAATGAACCCGACATAGTGAATCATTGTGTGCCGGAATAGATTTTTCCGCACTAATTGTTCAACCAGTGCAATGTCCAATATCTGGTCCGTTCTTGTTAAATTGCCAACTGATATCAAGTAATTTCATCTCATTCTGTGTGAAATTTTCAGACAAATAATCATGAATATGTACATTGTCGCCCCGTTCATGTTCTGCTATCGCATCATCTTTAATATCCGAATTTTTTTACATTCTCTTATTTGGTCATAAATTTCTACCACCTCCCCACTGACAGTTCAGCTTGATTTTTTTTATCCAAATCTTGATTAACCAATTTTTATCGCTTGTTCAGTATTTGCGTGCAATCAGTATTGAATTTATTTTACTACTTTCTTGCAACCAAGAACTTTTTTTTAAATAAAAAAAGTTTGGCAAATGTTAAGCTTTAGCCATTGTACAGATCAAATATTATCGGGTTATACCTTTTCTTTATCAGAGGGACATATTCCTGATGTAAAAGTGGACATTTGTCTAAACTACATATTCTCATAACACTTATATATCTACAATAATCCATCTTGTCTTTTAATATATAGGCCAAAGAGCGATATGTTTTGACTATTATATAGGTCAGTGTCTGCAGGCTGTCAATTTAGATCGGAGGCACATCAGAGACTGATCAGCTCTGACGGGGATCGATTTGGTAAGGGGTGTATGATTTTGAAAGACTCGAAATGTGCCCAATGTCCCAATTCAGAACAAAACTGAGGACGCCCTCTAGCGCTGAAGAGCGTATATTAAAATATATATATATATATATATATATATATATATATATATATATACATACCACTACTACATATCCTTATAATCCGCACTTCTTAACTCCTTATGTGTATAAAGCTCAATTACTCTCAATTAATACAATATACAATAGTGAGTTTTAATCTCCCATTTTAAACGTTTTGATTAGTATATTTTTCAGCTTTTGTCATTGAAAGTTTTAAGAATTTCTTTAAAATTCGTTTAAACATTATCTGTTCGTTTTTCTTCCTAACTAGAAGAGCCGAAGTCAAAAGGCATCGTATTTCTGGATGTTAAGTTTTATATAAAATAGGTGAAGATAAACCTAACAAATAAATTGTTTACTATTTAACCGCTGTTTTCAGAGGTGTAAGAATGTCCCAGTGCCATGAATCATAGGACCGGAAGTTAAACTCCTTAAATAAAGGATGTTGGAGTAAGAAAACATTAACACATCGAATGAAAGATCTTGAGGCAGAGATTTTTTTTTTTTTACTTAAATCCGATAAATCCCATTTTTCGAAATGAATATTCAAGTTCGAGTGACCACAATATTTAATTAACACCATTCCATTAAACCTAAAACAGTAGACAAATAACCAATATAAAGTATACAAAAATAACAAATTGCCCATATATTTGTTCATATTGAGAAGATTTTTGACAATGGAGATTTAGATGCAAACATCTGTTATTTCCAAAGTTCATACATTAGTAATAAATACTGAAAGGTACTATACTAACAGTTTTCAGCATTAGCTTAAAGAAAAAAAGAAAAAGCTTTTACGTCTGTGATAACTATCTAGGTATGTCCTTTGATTACGGACAAAATTTAATGATATCAAGATTATCCAAAGCTTTTTTTAAAAAATTTCTTAAATTAGCTGAGCAGGAAAAAATATTAAAAAAGACCAATATCAAAATCTTATGATCTTTTGAAAATTGTTCCATATGTCTCTTTGCGTAAACCTGCATTGAATTGAGATGGATATTTTTCTCTTTGTACCGATCACTCAGTTGCGAAATGTGGCATCATTTGGTCTCGAGAGACCATGGATCTGCGCCCAATGAATTATGCCCGAGCTGCTGATAGCGGAACAGCACCTATTATGACTGTACTGACCCACACGGTAATGACGCTTTCGATTGTAACGAATGCTGATGAAGACGTTCCCGCTCCCGCCCCTATGTCGCTGCATTGTTGCTTTGCGCAGTGTAGCGACGTTAGAGTCTGCTCTTTGGGGCGAGGACCAGGGCAGAGTTTTATGAGGGATCAGAGATGCCCATCCACCACGTCTCCAATCTCAATGGCACCGATGTTGATCAAAGGAAAACTAGAGTTCAATATAGCTTGTCACCGGCTTCGTCGCAGGAGATACTAGAACAAAACTGAACATGACATCGGACTTTCTTAGACAGTCTGGCTCCGGATTTTTCGTCAGGCTTTACTACTGAAGCATTTCCTATTATTGTGTATCGCCACGGAGGTTTAAGATCATAATTTTCATTCTACTAGATTGACTACACTCCTGGACTCTGCACGAAGTGTATATTATACAATAGGAATTAAAATTACATTAGTTTAATTATCATTTTCACCTTGTAAATTGAAATAAAATTTACAAGGATTTTTCATACCAGTCAATGGATGATAAAATATTAAGAAAATGTTTTTTCAATTATTTTCATTTTTTTTTTTCAATATTTTATCATCCATTGAGTGATTTGAAAAATCCTTGTAAATTTTATTTCAGTTTACAGTGAAAATGATCCTTAACCTAATGTAATCTTAATTCCTATTGTATAAAAAATGTTGCTCTGTTTGATTAAAACATTGAGCGCTATGTGTCAATCAGTTTTAATATTTTATATTGTATTAATATGATTCACTTCTGTTATAAAAAATGATTATTACCTGTATATATATATATATATATATATATATATAAATGCGTGTATGTGTGCATACATTGTACTATTTACTCAGACATATAGTTGCGAAATATGGTTTGTTATTGTACGTGAAAACTCTTGAAAAAAAATAACGAAAACTGTCATGAATTTAACATTTCCATTTGAAGTTAAGAAGGTTAATATTAAGTAGCAATTTTTTTCTAACATGTATACATTTTCGTACAATAAAATCTCGGTTTATTGTGTTACATGTAATCCACGAATACTTTATATCTTTTGATATGAACTTTTGTGAGTTTCCGTATTTGAAAGAGACAGAGCAGATAATTTTTCAGTGAGTTTTAGAAAGACGATAGTTCGAGTAAATAATGAATAAACTCCACATCCGTCCTTTACAATGAAACTTATCCAGTGCTGTTTATTTTCAGTAATTGGACGAAGAGGTCAATATTATCTGTTATTTGATTTACTTGATTATTTTTATCTGTCATTTTAAACGTTATGTGATGGAAGGCAACGACATGGCCGGCTGATAAAGATGCCGGTAAATATCTTGGCCTTGATCTGTAATTTGATTGGTTCATGCGGATGTAATTTGGAAATCCTCTATGAAGTTATCTGGAATTCCAAATTTACATATTCCCGCGTAATAACGAAAGCCATTTCTTTAGCTTTTATTGATTATATATTCATTGTAACTTGTAGCGTTTTTGAGTGAAAACAATATTTCAATATGGCGGCGACTCAAGTAACAACAGATATATTTAGCGATGATACATACATCTTTCAAGACGAAGTTAGTAAGTTATCTCAAAGTCGTTTTAATTAAATTAATGATTTATTTCATGTCTTTTGAAGAAAACATTGATTTATAGAGTACTGATTGTGATAGGGAAACTTTAATGAAAGGATGGGTCAATTTTTTAAATCGCTTAACCGCAAGGCGATAATGCTATTAAGATGCAAGCTTTTAAAGAAAGAGTGACAGTAAATGAAGAATATTCAGGAAAACCAAAGGTGGTATTTAAGGTTTCAATTAAATCTGTGATCATCGTAGTTGGCAGAGAAGAAAAACTGAAAGAGGGGTTCGCAGGAAAGGAAAAAAATATTAGAATAGAAATTAAAGTGCCATCTAGTTATTTCTACAGTAAATCGATGAAAAACAGTTGCTATTCAAATAATACGCTTAAATTCATGCAGTCCAAGTAAGAGGGGATGTAAGCATTATAACAATTACAATGAGAATATTTAGAAAAAATATGTGGAGCCATGTCATGGTGGTTGGTATGTGACTGTCGTCAGATCAGAATTGATAACATTACACACACATCTTTGGATATTGTTTAGAATCTCCAGATTTTGAGTGAAAACAATATTTCAATATGGTGGCGACTCAAGTAACAACAGATATATTTAGCGATGGTACATACATCTTTCAAGACGAATCTCCAGGAGTTTCAGACCAGATATAGCATCAATTTTAAATGCACGAACGAATGGTAGGTTTATAAATGGGCAAGATGGATTCCGTTGATAAAAATCATCTGGCACGACACATTGAACAACTTTATTTATGAGCAAACCTAGAAACTGCTTCAACATAATCACACTACATTATGCCCGTGGGAAACATGCAAAGAACAATGCGACACGCGTTGCACTCTCGGAGGTTTCATACACGCAAGCCACCAGTCTGCCCCTGGGTGGCATGCCATAGCGTTTACTACTGGTGGCCCTTGTCGGGCCGCCGGCGCGTACCCCTCAACAATGTTAGCACTGGTGGACCGCTAGAGGCCCGCCGCTGGCTGGCACCAGAGGACAGTTTGCGTTGCGATCGGAATCCCGCCAGTGGGCCACTAGTAGGGTTAGCATCAGCCATACTGATGGTGGGACAAAAACATTTTCGATGATTAATAAAATATAGGAGTTTCTTTTTTTTTCCTTTTCAAGCGTTAACATTTACAAGTTATTGCTTGACCTAATTAACTGATTGGTGTTCATTTTCAAAAGCAGCTTCCAGTTTTACTTCGTTGGACCTCAGACAAGAATAAATAGATATATCATCAGCAGAAATACGAGCAGGAAAAGGAGAAACAACGTAGCCCCCGGGAAAGAGCTGCATCTTCTCTATCGTTTTCTCGCGGACGGGGACGCGAAGTGTTTTTGGTTCAGAGATGAAATGGATCCAACACAGATAATTTTATCTTAACTATTTTATTAATGTTAACATGTACAAACTATCCAGAAGGGGTCATTCCCCCCTCATTGGGGTGCTGTTTCAGACACGACACGACAGAGAACACGTCCACATTGCGTATCGGTCAAGACTCGCCTTGATTAAAACATTTATCAATCATTCCAACGTTAGCTCAACCAATCAAAATTGACTTATATTTTCCATCTGACCCAGAGGGTCAAACTCCGAAAGTTGGATCCAAGATACACTTGCACTAAATAATAATAGTATGCTAAATTATTATTTAACAACAGAACCCCTGAAGACCCACGCATTATCTGCTGAATAGTGATCAACTTTCTGTAATGACCGTCAAATAAAATTATATATCGTTAGTAGCTCATATATCAGTAGTTTAATAGAATTATTACTCGTTTGACAATATAGAAAATCACGCGAGGAATTTATTGCTTCGGTGAAATTTCTGGAACAAGGCGAGATATCCGTAGACTTGATTAGCTGAAAAAGAACACGCTACTCTCATAGACTAAATAAAACGTTCATTACGAAATTTCTTGAAAGTTACCCGGATTGTCTAGCCTCTGACAAAGGCCGGCTTGTACAACGGCCAAAACGTTGTGATAATATCAGAGTTGATGACAATAGTCCGCCTGTAAATAATGACTCCTCATCCCAGAAATTCAGACAGAAAACAATCCAGGAAGTAAAAATACAGTTGCAAAGCGGCTTTTGTTTCCATATGGAAGCAGAACAGTAAATTTTATATAATTCAGGTTAAAGTTTGTTTTTCATGGATTAAAAATGGCTGAAACGTTGTGATAGCATCAAAAACAGTTCGCAGGTAAATAATAACTCCTCATCCCAGAATTTCAGAGGGAAATTTTCGTAAAGCTAGCATATAAATTAAATGCTTATTTACCTAAATATTTGCATCAAGTGAATCAAAACAGAATATGAAAATCCTTTTATAAATGATTTTGTTTACTTTATTTTTTTTCAATATGATATCAAAGAAATACCAACGGAATAACTAGAAATGCAATCACAACAGATAGCATTAAGTAAGAGCGCTGAGGAAGAAAAGCAAGTGATTTTTGGAAGTTTAGTATAATATTGTCAATTATCATGAAGAATATATTTTTTTGCTGTCCCTTTATATTTACTTTCATCTCAGATTCTATGCTCTGCCTTGCTTTAGGTAAAGAGATTTTGGTTCCAGAAAATGACGCCATCGTTGTCTGCTAGTCTTGTAAGGTGGCGTTGTATAAAGCAATATATAAAAGAAAAAGACTGAATCACTGCTTTTTTTCTATTTGATGACAGTGACATGACGTGTCTCGTTTCCCTCTTCCCTTCCACGAGCGAAACAACATTCCCAAACTACCTCGTGCATCACACAAAAAGGCACATTCACACACACACACATATATATATATATATATATATATATATATATATATGTATATATGTATATATGTGATGTCCGTATAGTTCGTGTGCACTTTAAAAATTATGACTATTTGTATTTGCGATAGATATAAGCGGTAAAAAAAAATGTTTTAAAGTTTAATTTACTTAGTTGTAATTACAGCTAAAATAACTAATGTGATTTCAGGCATTACTGTAAATCAGTTGGTATTTTTCCGTGAACTGCAAAATCGTATTACCCTTTGTATTGCTAATGATGGAGGACATATGGAAACTTAAATAAAATTTCAATAAAACCTTAAAAAATATATATTTGCTTCTTTCTAATCCTTTTTACAAATTTTTTCTATCGCAAAAACAAATAAAGTCATGTTTTTAAAGTGCAGACGAACTTTATGAACACCATGTATATATCCTTTTCCGATATTTGATTCTGTGTGTGTATATATATATATATATATATATATATATTAAGTCGACTCCATGAAAAATTATTACATGTAGAACAACATTTCCGCCTGAAAAAACACTATTTCAAAACCCATGCCAAATTCACTATAATTGAGAGAATAGAAAATTCCAGAGCAGATAACTTTAGAAAGATTTTAGAGTCCCATGAAAATAAATGGATACAACGTTTAAAAACACGCTTTCCAGCCGGGCTAAACCACAAATTTAACAATATAGATAGTATTAATATAGCAATATAGATAGTATTAATATATAAGTCAACAAATCAAAACCTACCTACATTTCTCACCCACACAAGACAGACATGGTTACGGAGGTGTTGAGGCCTCACACTTATACACATACCCAAACGAATATATACACACTTACACACATCATACTCACTCACTCCCTAATGAGCCAACTGATAACACACCCACAGCAATACACACGCTTACACATATCATACTCACTCACTCCCTAAGAACCAAATAACACGCACACAAACACTAAACAGAGACACATCCCCTCACCAGGTCCAATAAAACTGTCAAACTGACCAGAGAATTCAGAGCAACATGTATCTGTCCAGCTCTTATCTCAAATAACTTAAAAGAGACTCTTTGACCAACACAAGGAATGTTAAAAGATTCATGTTAAAAAGATAAAAAAATAAAAAAAAACAAATACAAACTACAGACAAAAGTTCATTTTCTCAAGCAAGACATTCATTTCTGTAGTTTAGTGCTACCACCAAGAAGAAATATTTCTCCTCCCGATGATGGCCATTTTGGTCGAAACTAGTCGAGGAATCTAAATGGAATAATAAAAAAAACGAAAGAATATTAATCTACAACCAGTGTGTCTAAAGATTTTAATTTTTTAATTTTTTTTATTGTTCAATATATATATATATATATATATATATATATATATATATAACACGTAAGTGCTGAATTCCATTATTTCATAAACGTTAAGCTATTCAACCGAATGTCGTTACAATTGATGAGCTATTTCCGTTACGAAAAAAAAGAAACACGCTTCCGTCGTTCTTATCAGATTTAAAAAAAAAAAACCTTTATGGGATTTTTTTTTTTTTTGAGAAAGGTGTCAAATGTTCGTATTGCAATGTGTATTATATTTCAATGTGACTGTGCATATACATCTATATCACTCTCCTACTTACATCCAAGAATATATTGATTTTCGGCTGGTATAGGGGAATTATTCGATTCTTGCAGAAATCACCTCTACTTACAGGTACATCTTTACAACTAACAAATAAGAGAGGTAACAGATTCTGATATGGCAGTTAATATAACAAGGGGAAAACATCTAAACCCATGACAAATGTCCTTCGTGACAGATTTTTAAATTCTCTAGTGACATGATTAGTGACTTTAAACGATACAAGATGTTAACTTTTACAGCCAGAAAAATTCGGCCATTTTTTGTAATTAACAGTACAACGTATCTTGTCTCCTGAAACATTTAAATTTAATTAAATGTCAAATACAAAGGAAATCTTAATAATTATGTTCGGGGTCCCAATTTTGTTTCAATATACATTAGTCAAGACAAAATCAAGTTTCGAGGAGGATGTCTGTTTAGATTCATAACTAATGAGGCAGAAAATTTCCCACAGTAGGCTACCATTTCCTTTTGCGGTAGACTGGATGCCAACCAAGGCTATATGGTTCAGTTTATCTTGCTATTAAATACATAGCTTGGGGCGGAATTAATGGATTCATACCTACCCCAAGCAATATACAATAAATTGTGCAAATAAAAAAAATTGTAACCACCTATAATTATTATATTATTATCTTAATTATTAATATTTCCTATTTGAGATCTGGGGTAAAGATGGAAAATTATCGCGATGCTCGTTTGATTCTGTAGATGCTAGCAACTTGCAAGCTTCTTTGAACATCTTATGTAGGTACCTCCACGAAACGAAAATTTCGGACGTGCTAGGAACGATTCAAAAATGGAAAAAAATACCCCCAAAATACTTTGTTCTTTTCTCTTAATAATAAGCATTTAGACAATAAAATTTTGTTTTCGGCAAGGTTGGCCTCTTTTTCATCAAGCTATGCTCTTTTTTAGCGATCTCGTGGAGGTACCTAAATGACAACAAATTTTCTGCGCCTACAAGCGAGTGATTAAGTATACCTTGAACTTCAGCCAATGGTATTATAATGATTGTTATCGATCATGTTTACATTGAAAATGGCTGTCTACATGCAAAACACATGACTCATTGGGCACGTTTAGCATTATGTACTTTGTCACAGTTTCACTATTAATTTGACGAAAACAGGCAATAAACTCACATTGCCTATTCATATATTAATCGTAGGAAATCATAAATTATTCAACTTTTTCAATACATCTTCATCTGAGTAAATTATATTACTTTCCAGATCAAAATCGTTTCACCGAAATATTAGTATATTAAATTTTTTCTTGCGAATATATATTTTGTTGAAATAAAATCATTATTCTTGATAAGCTGATGGCATGACAAATGCGAAAATAGATCTACAAGATCATACATATAATTACACATTCATATAACGTACATGTAGAACATTTTACAGCGTAAATATTTACGTATACAAACAAAATATTTGTATATAGTTCGCTTTAGATTCTACAGATGCATCCTCGGGTTTATAAATAAATATCCCCGAATATATAAAAAAAATAAATAAAAGTAATCTAAATAAAAATGTTTTCATGATAAATAAATTTACATATTCCTCATAGGAATATAAAACTTCTGTTCAAAGAGAATGGAAAACGCGATAGTCCGATAGAATGACATAAAACGATGACCCAACGAAGTATATATATATATATATATATATATATATATATATATATATATATATATATTGTCGATCGATATGGTAACAGATCGATATGTAGATATATGCACAAAGTTTTCTTGAGAAATCTGCATTACATCCATAAAGGTGTTTTATATAAATTTTACTTATATACACCAATTTAATATATTTTATGGTTCTAGGCTGTCTCCCATCTTAGAGAAAATATTGCCTTTGGCGATGCCTACATTTGCACACACAACGACAAACGATCTTCATTGATGATTTCGATGTTTGCCTGAGGGAATGTCAATGAGATGTACTTTTAAACGTAATGACGTTGCATGCTTGCCGATTTGGTACGCTGATTGCGGTCCATTGAGGGAACAGATTCGATTGCAGAACTACATTCTGTACGCGTTTATTTTTAAAAATTCGTTTCCCAATAGCAATCAAAGTGAAAATCGCTCAGTTTCTTCGTTATTTGCATTCTAATTTCGAAATTTATTTCTCTTTAACAATATGGAAACAATTTTCTTTAATTACAATATGACAGTGGTTCGTTTGAAATTATTTCAACATAAAATATAAACATTGCGTGCCTATGTTATTTATTCAATAGACAAAACAAACTTCCACTAAATGCGTAGGTGGTGAGTTATATATTAATCATATTTTAAAGAAATGTTTTAAAGTATATTTGGTCTATCATTAAAAACATCTTTCTAAATATTTTATATTTGTCATCGTTAATCATATTTAGGATATTCTCTGCTGTGCCTGAAGATAATATATATATATATATATATATATATATATACACACACACACACAGACAGAGACCTTCGTTTGAGATGCGACTTACTTTTCATCAGGCACGAGAAATAACTTATGGTTTAAAACAATAATATAATGGGTCTCAATTATTTCTTGTGCCTGATTAGGTCTCATCCAAAACATAGGTAGGTGTGTGTGTGTGTGTGTATATATATATATATATATATATATATATATATATATATATATATATATATATATATATATATACTATGAAATGGACAAAGTCCGACAATTATTTTAAGACATTTTTATGTTTATACATTCTTTTTTATAGATACAAATATTACAGTATGTATAAAGTATGTATAAACATAAAAATGTCTTATATATATATATATATATTTCTTAGCTCTGTCTATCCACATCGAGCACTGTTATGTTTACACGTTTAATTAAATTTGGAATATTTATTATTTGCAACCTCTGTATGCAAGTTAGCGCGCATATACAGATGGTTAATATCTATTTATTTGATTTACCCTCATATATATATATATATATATTAGTTGAAATTATTCCTACGGGGGATACTACAGTATTAACGAGAAAGTATTGTTTTCATAGCTATTTATCATTGT
>CAHIKZ030001370.1:397500-427500 GCA_903632075.3 Acanthosepion pharaonis | reverse complement strand
ATGCACTTAGGAATTTTGAGAGTTTCCTATCGTCAAACAATTTTTAGGCAATTTACGCAGGTTTGAGAGCTGACTCCTTGTCAAGCGTTCACAATATATCAATGATTTGAACGAAACAAATATTGAAAGTCATAGCGATCGCATTTCACTGGTAAAATAAAAAAATGACCACCATGTTGATAATTAAATAGATCAATAATAGCTCAGAAAATAATGATGTAATTGAGAGAGGGAGGGAGGGGGTTAGTGAGTAAATGTGTTCTCTCTCTCTCTTTAACATATGGTTCAATTTATAAAAATTAAAAACAAAATTCTGAATAAGTGTAAGTTTCTAAAAGTAAATCTCAATTATAGGGATGAAACTAACCCATTAATGTCAACAACCATAAAAACTGGGCGGAAAGATTAATGTTTTTGCGAAAATATTTTCACAAGGTACCTCGCGCAAATTTTTAATATCAGTTATTTTTGAGCAACTAATATACGATCTATGCTTTATTCTTGATTATGAATCACATAAATAAAATTATAGAACATACTTTCTCATTACACTTGTATAAACGGAATTTTAGATGCTTATAAGGGGTATAAGGATAATGCCCATTGAGTTGTCAAATAGACAATCTCAGGTGAGGCAGGTAAGAAATATATATATATATATCGTTTATTTTATTAAATAATTTTTCGACTGTGGTCTCTCTTTTAGATATGTACTATTCACTTAATAAAAATAAAATTTTACTAATACTGGGACAATCAATTATTAACATATGTGTTACACCTATTTCGTGTGTGAGTGCATATATCATTAAAGCTATAGTCCCCCAGTAAATCTATACGAAATGCTGGTAAGCGATGTATTTGGGACGTTCCGTTTCCTAGTAGATCGTTTACTCGCCTAAAATACATGGACTTGCTTTGTTGTCTAGTCTCAATGTCGCATGTTTCCCAGTCAAGGAGACGTACTGCTGCATTGATATCTGGTTAAGCGTCAGGGGTCAGCTTCGGCGGTAAGAATGTAATTTCTACTTGTTTTGGGGATTATTTGTCTCTTTATCAATGCTGCTGGACATAAACGTTGTTTTTGTTTCTGGCTGGTGTTGTCCGAATGATTGTCATGAGTTCGAAACTTAGGATAACAGCAAAGGATAACGGCGATAAAAGTTATCTCCCCTTGCTCCAAACAAAAATAACAATAAAAGTGAATAAATATCCACAAGAATTAAAAACAATTACGTGATCTGACTAGCCCTGGACAAGACATCGTTAAATGAGAAAGTCAATCAGACACTTTAGCTACTGGAACTTAATGTATCAGGATTCATGCAATTCAAGATTGTGCCAACCCAAACAGACAAGTCAAAAAAAAAATATATATCCATACATCTTTTGGTACGTCTTTTGAAAGGAGATGTATGTTAACTGTGTGTGTGTGTGTGTGCAATTATTCATACGAAGACGTGTTTTATTTGAACTTTCATACATTATGTTGTATGCCCATTTATTTTTTTAATGACGTCGATGTTTCATATCATCGCACATATTTGGTGAGCACGACGTGATACGAACCCATTACATTCTGATACCTCATTATTCTTTGCAGCTACAGGAACACATATAATGATTCCTCAGTTGCTAGTAGATAATGGTAACGATAACAGATAATCAGAATTTTGCTAAAGAGTAAAAACTACCTTGCAATCAACAAAGATTATAGATCTGGAGATAAACCACGTCAATACCTTCCTGACAATGTTATGACATGTAATAGTGTATAGCTAAGAGTAGACAGTGTTGGCAAGTCTCTGAAAACCCCTTAAACATTCCCTTCTAAGTGTTACGAAGAACTGACAAATATTTTCTAATTAAAGTGAACAATGATAGATTCCACAATATCAATAGATAGATTAAAACTACAGATTGCACCTTAAAGGGGAAAGTAATAACTGAAAAGCAACCTCATAGTGAAGATATAATAATGGTCACAGAAAACGGACAGAAATAGGCTTAGTCATAGGAAGCAGGTAGAAAATCATCTTGGAAAAGAGACAACCAATATCACTACACTAGATTCTGCTACTAAAAGGTTGTATAAACAAAATGTTATCTCACCTTAACCCCACCCCCAAAAAAATATCAATAAAAATTAATTATAAATATTCACGAAATTTAAAAACAGTCACATGACATGACGAGACAGCGTTAAGTGGGAAAGTCAATTAGCCCTTTTTAGCACCTGGGAAGTCAAGGTATCCGGGCGCATGTAATTCAGGCACGTAACAAACCAAACATACAAGTACATATTTGGTACATAGTCTTTTTAAAGTAGATATATACTAAAATTTTTGTATTATATATATATATATATATATATATATATATATATATATATATATATATATATATATATATATATATATTTTAATAAAATAGTATTTTATACGAAGACTTGTTTTATATTTGACTTTCATATATTATTCTGTCGTATCTTGATTCACTTTTTTTAATTTCATATCCGCGCACAACAACGCTATCACCGGGTACATAATATACAGGCTCGATTATTAGAAGGTACGACAATCGCCTTAAAATATGTGTCTATAACTGGCAGGAAGAATACACATTTTCAAAGAGTTATATATCAGTTTTTCGAATTAAAATAATTTGAAGTTGAAGTTTCTATAAATCTGATCAAGTTTGTATATCTGTTAGAATATTTCTAAAATTTATTTGTACAAGCCTTTCACCAGTGAAGTAGGCTCTCAAAAATGACCTCCAATTCAATGGATTAAACTACTAACGCAACACAAAAAACAATTTTATTCAAAAGGCATTAAAGAATTGTGATGTTTCAAATAGTCTTATCAGTTCCATCAGATAACCTCTCACCTGAATGCTGCGGTTCCCCAGGGATCTGTCCTCAGAGATACGTTGTTTCTTATCTTCATCAATGACTTTCCTGATGACAACAAATTCAAACTGTATATTTATACCTGTGACACTAGAACTTACTCCTGCCTTAATAATAATTAGGGAACTATAGAACTGACAGTTACTCTCGAAAATTCCTTAAGAACTTTTGCTAACTGGGAAAAGAAATGCAAACTTTAAGGAATCCAAAACTAAATTTTTGTCTTTTAATCATCATAGAGCTCTATTTTCCTACCATCAGCATGGCTGATCTTAACCTCCACGAGATAAATGTGTTTCACTTGCTAGATCTCACGTGTTCCACTGACAAGTATTTGAGTGATTATTGAATCAATCGCTTGGTCGGCTGATAGGAAAACTGGTTTAATCTGCCATAATCCAACTTTCATATATATAGATCTAGCATAGGTACCTCCACGAAATCGCTAAAAAAAAAGCATAGCTTGATGAAAAAGACGCCAAACTTGCCGAAAAACAAAATTTTATTGTCTAAATGCTTATGTTATTATTAAGAGGAAAGACCAAAGTTTTTTTAATTATTTTAAAAAATTTTCCTTCTTTTTAGAACATTCTAAATTTTGATTAAAAAAAAAATTTGTATCAGCGGAACTAGTAAATAACATAGACAATTTTTAGCACGTTTTTTTTTTATGACACACATTAATTTGAAAAATCGTGCAAAAATAGAAATAATTATCGGATGTTAATGAAACTTTCAGAAACTATTCACAGATGATCGAAATTATTATAAATATGTTTTTTTTTATGAAAGTCATGGTAGAAATATTTTTTTTTAAATTTATTTATTACCCCCATAACTAATTTTATGAAAACGCTAGAAATTCGATCGCATCGGTTTTAGTGATTACAATAATTAAAAAAGCACAGGGCTTTGAGGAATGCAAATCATGTTTTTTTTTTGTTTTTAATTGGATACGCAATACCTGAAAATCAGCTCTGAATTGTAACATACAAAACTCAATAAAACAAATATATTATTTAATTTCAAATGCTTTTATTTGCTTTTAGTTGTTTTTATGAATATGGACAATATTTTCTGAAAGCAAAAAAATTTTTTCGATGAAAAATGAAATTTAATACAATTATTTGTTATTTCATTAATTATAATAGATTTTACATTTAAGTTGTTAAAATATTATAAAATTAGTTAAAAGCCGCATCGGCTTTCATAAGTGTCCTTATGAGATAGATCTTTTTTTTTAGCGCGTTGTAAATTGTATCATTTTGACTAATCAGAAGATCCCCAGTAATTAAGAAATGTAATTTTGTGCTTATAATCGAGCTGTAATTATAAAATACGGAAGACCAACCAGAATATAATTAAGTTGCGTTATTTGAGTTAAGCATTGTTCTCCGCTGTTAAGGCCTTTACTTTTGCGAAACACGTGTGGAGAAGTTAATTTGATTTTTCAATTTCAACTGAGAAGGGTACCTACAAGTATCAGTATCATCTTATGAAATTTATATGATCTTATTTTTATATTAATCTCAGTTACGACATTTTTTCCATAAATGAAATATCAAAATTAATAATAAAATGAATGCAAATACAAATAACAGTAGAATGTAATAAATGTACATAAAATTATAGTATTTTATGTACAATTCTGATAAAATTTCATAAGAAAGGTACCTATAAATTAATTAGATACCTTTCTTAAGAAATATGAAATTTAATGTCACTCTTAACAGTTTTATTTTAATTTCTTTACAATATATTTCCCATAAAGCATCATAAACGTAAAGGTGAAAGCTAAGTACAAAAAAAAAAAAAAAAAATAGACCGCTGAAAGTTTTCGTTAAAAATAACGGGGTAAATAATTTGTTCACGTAAATGTAAATTATTTCACTTTTCTCCTTCCGTAGAACAAATTAGCCTCATGGAATTCGTAAATATATCATTCATCACATGTCAAGAGACGCGAAAGTTTATGACCTGCTTTGTTTTATTTTCAAATTACATCTTTTTTGGCACAAAAGCTAAGTTAAGTTTGGTTCAAAATATTTTAAATAAACATTATAATTTCTGATTTTCTTAAAATAAGTTTTGAAAAAATGATAATTGATATTTAAAAAATTTCAAAGTCAGATTTCCAGTTTTTTTTTTTAAATGGAAAAAAATGGTCAATTTTGCTGACTCAAAAAAAAAAAAAGATTTTTTAACGAAAATTTCGGATGTGCTAGGAACGATTAAAAATGGAAAAAAATACCCCAAAATACTTTGACCTTTCCTCTTAATAATAACAAACATTTAAACGATAAAATTTTGTTTTCGTCAAGTTTGGTCTTTTTTTCATCATGCTATGCTCTTTTTTTAGCGATCTCGTGGAGGTACCTAATCTAGCATCTGAGTATTGCTCCCGTATCTAGTCTTTCTGAACTCTCTCCCTTTGGAACCCCTGATCTCATATTACAAGATTGGCAGCTATTTTTCATCGTTTTATAATAGAAATAGCTATAACTAACAGTTCTATTTTCTTTTCTAACTTCTCACCTGTGGAACTATTTCCGGTTTTCTCATTTCCCTGCTACCTACGATATTCAAAAATTTTAATGCAACGTCAGCTGTCATCTGTCTTTTCACACTCAGCAACCCCTAGTGTTTTAGGGTCATTGCTTGTCGTGAAATGATTAAAGTTCACATGGTTTCTTAATGATAATATTACAGAAAAGAGACGTCTATTTTCAAAATGCCTGTAAATCTACTGGATTTTTCCAGAAAGGACACTGAGTGATATTTATCACTAAATAGTCCTTCCATAACGCATGTGAGTAACATTTGCATTTACGTCCATTTACTTATAACACGTTTGTTGCGTAACATGAATGATACTACTCAATTTCAGATACGATTCGTCCTGATTACAGGAACGTAACTGAGTTTCTGACGACCTGCAATTATAAAGCGACAGCCATAATTGCTTTCGCTTTACTTCCAATGCTTCCATTTATAATATCTGTTATTTGAAAATTATTCGAATGACGAATCGCTATCAAATACGAAGACGACTTAATTTGTCCACCACGTGAACAAAGCGACTATAATTTTCTTTATGCAACATCTCAATGGCTCGTGAAAGACTACGTGTACGACACGCCCCAAGTATATAATTATACAAGATATGTATTATAGATTTTTTTTTTAGTCCACACACTGCGATATGTAGAAGAGCACTATTTCATTCAATGTACCTCCTGGAGATACAAGAGGAAGTCATGAGCTGAAAATTTGCATTTGAAGCTGGTCTTTCACAAAACTTGCATCATTAGTACTATAATATAAAGAAAAATGTTTCCATCCAAATACTATGTATATGAAAATAGCATTATATATATATATATATATATATATATATATCATTATAAAACGCATATTGTGTGTGTGTCTGTACGTTTATATATTGGATCGGATTTCCTACATTTTTTAACCTATTTCTACAAAACTTCACAGGACTACGTAAAATTACCTTGCGGTGTTTCTGACAGCGCCAAAAATGGGAAAAACTTAATTGTTTTTGCACGAAAACAATTTGAAAATACGATAAAACACGATTCTGTCGCTAGAATGAAAGAGGGACAACTCATATCGAGTTATATTTATTATAAAACCCAGGTTGTTTGTGTGTGTGTGTGTGTGTGTGTGTTCGTTTATATATGGGATCGGATTTCCTACATTTTCAACCGATTTCAACAAAACTTCACTTTTTTTTAGCAGGTAGTGTTTCTTATTGTCTTGTACACTTTTTTTTTTTATTTTTACATTCAGAATGCTTTAAAATTTCATTTACAAGACAATTGTTTATAATAAAATTCTATTCAATCGATAGACTCATAACGATTGAAAACAATGTTTTTGTTTTACCAATTCGTAAAAAAAAAAAAAAAAAAAACTAATTAAGACATTTTTCTGCGTAAAAATAACCGTAATCTTTGTCAATTTTATTTTTCAGTCTTTATGATGGTCGATACTTGATCTATCTCTTACTGTTACATCCCTTGGCAACGCCGGACTCTACTGCGAGTATATATATATATATATATATATATGTACTTATAGGAAAGCACTCAATATCAGAGATAGAGCTAACATATTTAGTTGGTTTAATGTGCGTTTGTGACCCTGGGTTTCACGCTTTTGCAATCGTCAGACAAACACTGACGATCGCAAAAACGCGAAACCCACAGATAGAGATATGACTCAAAATATATGCGTATGTTATGTTTAGATTTGTGTACACACACCATATATATATATATGTGTGTGTGTGTTGGTGGGGTTATATATATATAAGACAATGCGAATTGCAATTGTCTGAGGCAAAATCAAACATTAAGTACGAACAATCCTCGGTTAATATCTGTATATTCAGATAATCATTGATAGTTACTCGGACTGATAAATGTATGAGGAGATCTGGAGGCTACATCGTGCGAATTTACTGATATTAAAAACAAAGACAGAGACATTTGCCCGAAAGCAAATTATAATTCCTCATCCAGAAATGCAGACAGAAAATTTATGTCGTGTCTTGCGCTCTTGTATTGAGCAGTTATGATGTGCAGGTCGCGTCCGGTTATTTGTATGGAAAGTGGAAAATGCGAACAGGGTTTAAAATCCAGCCTCTTCTTTTGGGTACAAACTGACTTAGTTAGGGGTCAAGTAAATATCCATTATTTTTGCTTAGGATAAACTGTTAAAAAAGCGGCCCGAGTGAAAACACTCGGGCCCCCACGTTAAAAACTGACCTTGTCTCACAACCTGACTCAATGGGGGCGGGGAAGTAAATATCCATTATTTTTGCTTACAGGTTTGGCTGGTAGGAGTTAATAGACACTGACGCCAATATTTTGAAATGATAATCGGAATTAAAAGTTATGAGAACTGAGAACAGGAGCAGAGCTGTAAAACTGCGCCTTGTTTTTAAGCTAATGTTCAGCTGTACATGAACCTGATAGATGAACACACCTATGTAAATTGTCCATCATTTCTTTGCGAATATTGGCTGGTATGTGTTGGTGGATCCGTACCTTCAAACTTTGATATGTTTTGTATACACAGTCAGCAGAGAATTGCTATCCCAGTTGTTAAACTCTAGATCAGTGGCCGTCAACCGCTGGTCTACAGACCACTGGTTGGTCCGTGCAAAATTGTTGATGATCGTTAGAAAATTTGGGATATTATTTCAATTTTATTGAAGCTTCAGATTCAAAAATGACGAGTTTCAAAACGTATTATGTAGAGTATATATATTCAAAACCTTATCTAATCTCGAAATAAAAACGAGAACACAAGTACACAAATGCAACATCATCAAGTCATAATAAAACCTAACGACTATTAAAAGCGATGTTCAGTATTTTTATTGAATAATTTCTTACCATTACTGTTATTAACTAGTATCTGGATGTTTTACGAGAACAGTTTTTATAAAAATATGGCCTTGCAACAGAATAATAGCAGGATCTTCAAGAATCGGCTTACACACCAGATACAAATTCATAAGCATTCGTACTCGAAAAATATTTTGAAAAAAAAAAAAAAAATAATAATAAACAACTTTGTAGTGGACTTCTATAAACTTCTAATTTTCAATTTATTTTATTTAAATAATTACACTATAACTTTGTTACCTTTAATGGGTGGATTTCATAAAATAAAAATTTCTGATTATTATTATGTAAATGTATTCGACTTTTTTTTTCTAAATTCATATTAGTGGTCCGCCAAATATAAAATTATACATTTAGTTGTCCATGAAGTTGAAAAGTTTGAAGTATGATAGTGTTATGGTGAAACACACATATTCTATAGTTATTAGACCCTCCCACCTAATATAAGTAGGAGTAGTAAGAGAAACGAGGCTCAGTCGATGTCGGACGACCGGCTGAACGGTTGAACTCTCTGCCTTCGTGCGGGGAGGAACCCGAACGAGGCTACGTCGAAGGGCGGAGTCTCGTTCGGGGAGGTAAACCGACCCTGAACCCGTTTATACGGGTTCAAAGGGTATATTTTTTTTTTAGCCCACGGGCTCGGAGATCCCACGTTAAACCGGCCTTGTGCCACATGATACCCTCGTGTTTTAAACTAAATACTAGTCGATGTCGGACGACAATAGTCGAATACGAAAGTAGTCAGCGACCACAATAAAATTACTCCGCGTAATACCTATTATATCAAGTTCCTAACGCTTTGTACGTCGAACTATTTAGGACCGATTTAGTACAAATACAAGCCTCCACTGCGAAATAACTACAACAGATAGGCATGTAAAAGATCCTTCCGGGTTGATCCAAACATTGTTCTGCCAAGAAATACTATATGTTTCTTGGCAGAAAAATAACTTAAACGAAAATTTTCTTAGTAAATCTCGCTTCTATGTGCAGGTCGCGTACATTTATTTGTATGTAACGTGGTAAATGCAAGCAGGGATCAAAATACAGCCACATATTTTGGATACACATTTTCACTTCACGAATTCGCGATATGCGCAAATTATTTATTCAGAATAATTCAATATTGATAAAAAATCTTCAAAAAGGAGGTGATGTAAAATTTGGATAATTTGTTCATGGTAATACTCAAAGCAGAGTAATTTGCAGAGGATATTCATCCTGTTACTGTGTATCAATATCTTTCCATTCCTGACCAAAAAAATATGCATTGGCTAGTTTTCCAAGCCAGCAAAAATGCGTAAAGCCATTGTCTAATGATAAAAAAATGCTTTAAAAATTTCTCAAAATAAACAATTCGAAATTGTAAGAAAATTAATTATTTACTGAAATCTCGTTCCTTCTCTTACGATAATCTCATATGATTAGCAATAAGTTCATTATACAAGAGACAAAATTAACAAAATCGACAAAAATTAAACCACTTTACGGCTGTAATTATATATAATTCAATTTTTATTTGCAGATGCAGAAAATATATGAAAGCGAAAATTCCTAAGAAACAAATGCATTTTACACGCTTGCCTGCAGGTAATCTCATGGATTTTCTAGATTGTATCTAAATAAAAGATTCATAAGTAAATTAATTTTTATAAAGGATTAGTTAATTGATTTCCCTTCCTTTATAACGCTTCTCACTTCATGACGTAGGCAGGCACGGCTCTCTACAGCTTCACATCTTTAATGCCTGATTTACCATAATTTTCCTAGGAAAAGCTAATAGTACGTTTTCTGTTTTGTATTCAAAGGTTTTGCTTTTCCTACAGTGGTTGACCTACAAATTTTAGATTGTCGTGTTTGTCATTTTACATATCGCTGATAGAGAAAGAGTGACCCCGCCTTTCTCTAGAAGCTTACCGCGAAGGGAACAGGACAGAATTCGCTGTAATTTGAAATCCATATGCTGATTTTACTTACCAGGATGATAACAGCTACTCTATCCGCAAATTTCTGGATTTTTGACTGCAACACTTAAAAGGTATGGGCTAGAAACTTTCTGCAAGAATTCTAATTGAAATTTAAAAAAAAACAAAAAAAAACTAAGAATTTTAGTTCAGGTGCTCATGCCAAACTATCATGTACTTTTATAATATTGCTGCCATATGGATTGGATAGCAAAAGTATTTAATATTCGTTTTTTTATGAATTTCCCAATAAAAAAAAAGTTCAATTTAAATGATACTTGAGATATTTTAACGAACATTGTCTAACAAAGGAAAATTAAGAAACATTGTCTTTATTTCCTTTTATTACCGAATTTGTGTGCAAATGTATTTAACACGATTTGTTAATACTCAGCAGAAATTCCTTCATTTTGCTTTACAGCCTCTTGTTATTTTCTGTAGATTTTAACGAGCTACTTGCATGAAGATTTTGGCATTTTCAGACCTTCTTCACGGACTTTATTCAATTCCTTGATATTTTTTAGATCTTTTGCGTGTACCCTCAACTTCAACTTTTTCCATGAATTTTCTATTGGATTGATATCTGGTGATTTGTTTTATCTCAAAATTATCGACAAAATGCATTATATTTCGAGATCATGAACAAAATACAAAGAATGGTCTGTAGTGTCATTGGTCTTGACTTGCCATCTCGACTTCAGTTACTTTCTCCACATCCGTGACATGTGATTTTCCTGTTTTTTTTTTCTTTGTTTTGCTTTGTTTTTTCTATAAATATTTTCACGACAGTTTTCATAATGAGTTTTCCTTCTTGATATTTCTAGTTCATGAATTTAGACGTCCTACTAGATTGGGTATTAGGTCTCATTGTGTAATTACTGAAATAAATAGATGCAACCGTAAGTTCTATTCTAATGGTTCCTTTTCTCGCACTTCTTATATCTGTAATTCTCTTCCAGTCTCTTGCTTCAATGCCACCGATACTATTCAAAAATATAAATGCAACATGAATCGCCACCTTCTGTCTTCCGGAAATCTCTTCTTTAATTGCCCTTTCACTACAATAAAATTTTCTCATTCTCTTCTACTCCTAGTATCTCCTTGCGTTATAAGTGGTATTAGCGCTTGCTTAAGTTGAAATGACAAAAAAAAATTTACAATGAACTTTCGATCACAATGCCATAATTGTGTAGCATTGATGTATTTAGAGTAAAAATGAACATATTAAAAAGTGTAATAAGAGCAGCGAGAAAGGAAAATATAGAATTATTTTTAAAAATTGAAAAGTCTAAAATGTTACTGTTAGCAACAGTCATTTATTTTAAACTTGCTTGTTTTCATTTTCAGTAATTAATTTTATTAGCAAAAAGAAAATATATGAAATAGTTGCTCACTCGATTAAGATCGGAAATCTGGAGCACACATTCTTCAAAGTTTCCGATTTTGTAACAGTCCATATGTTAAATAGGGAAGCATTGGCTTAAGTTCATTGTCAAAGGATAGTCTGAAATATATGTTGTTTTTAAGGACTGTCTTTTACCATCTTTAGGTTATTTTTTTTTCAAACTGGACTCAAGCAATGGAAAGAAACAAGACGTTAAATTTCGAGAGCCTAAAATATATACTTTAACAAGTCCTGTTTAATTTTCAGAGACGCTAGCGAGCTGTTACATATAGTTCTACAAGGTTACTTTGTAAATGCATTTAAATGAAAAAAAAAACAAGAGGAAAGAGGGGAGAAGAGAAAGGCAAAGAGGCAAAGAAAAATCACAAAAGCGAATAGAAAAATGAAAAAAAGTAAAGAAATATTAAAAAAAACAGCATAAAATGAAGAAAAATATAGAAAAGGACATTTGTAATTTGTATACCGTAAAAATAGGTACCTCCACGAGATCGCTAAAAAAAGAGCATAGCATGATGAAAAAGACGCCAAACTTGACGAAAACAAACTTTTATCGTCTAAATGTTTGTTATTATTAAGAGGAAAGGTGAAAGTATTTTGGGGGTATTTTTTTCCATTTTTTAATCGTTTTTTTTTTTTTTTGTACTTAGCTTTCACCTTTACGTTTATGATGCTTTATGGGAAATATATTGTAAAGAAATTAAAATAAAACTGTTAAGAGTGACATTAAATTTCATATTTCTTAAGAAAGGTATCTAATTTATAGGTACCTTTCTTATGAAATTTTATCAGAATTGTACATAAAATACTATAATTTTATGTACATTTATTACATTCTACTGTTATTTGTATTTGCATTCATTTTATTATTAATTTTGATTTTTCATTTATGGAAAAATGTCGTAACTGAGATTAATATAAAAATAAGATCATATAAATTTCATAAGATGATACTGATACTTGTAGGTACCCTTCTCAGTTGAAATTGAAAATCAAATTAACTTCTCCAATTTCGTGTTTCGGCAAAAAGTAAAGGCCTTAACAGCGGAGAACAATGCTTAACCCAAATAACGCAACTTAATTATATTCTGGTTGGTCTTCCGTATTTTATAATTACAGCTCGATTATAAGCACAAAATTACATTTCTTAATTACTGGGGACCTTCTGATTAGTCAAAATGATACAATTTACAACGCGCTAAAAAAGATCTATCTCATAAGGACACTTATGAAAAAACCGATGCGGCTTTTTAACTAATTTTATAATATTTTAGCAACTTAAATGTAAAATCTATTATAATTAATGAAATAACAAATAATTGTATTAAAAATTCATTTTTATCGAAAAATTTTTTTGCTTTCAGAAAATATTGTCCATATTCATAAAAACAACTAAAAGCAAATAAAAGCATTTGGAATTAAATAATATCTTTGTTTTATTGAGTTTTGTATGTTACAATTCAGAGCTGATTTTCAGGTACTGCGTATCCAATTAAAAAAAAAAAAAAAAAAATGATTTGTATTCCTCAAAGCCCTGTGCTTTTTAATTATTGTAATCACTAAAACCGATGCGATCGAATTTCTAACGTTTTCATAAAATTAGTTATGGGGGTAATAAATATTTTTAAAAAAATTTTTACCATGACTTTCATAAAAAAAAAATATTTATAATAATTTCGATCATCTGTGAATAGTTCCTGAAAGTTTCATTAACATCCGATAATTATTTCTATTTTTACACGATTTTTCAAATTAATGTGTGTCATACCAAAAAAACATGCTAAAAAATTGTCTATGTTATTTACTAGTTCCGCTGATACAAATAGAAAAAGGTTTTTTTTTTTATCAAAATTTAGAATGTTCTAAAAAGAAGGAAAATTTTTTAAAAATAATTAAAAAAAAACTTTGGTCTTTCCTCTTAATAATAACAAGCATTTAAACAATAAAATTTAGTTTTCGGCAAGGTTGGCGTCTTTTTCATCAAGCTATGCTCTTTTTTTAGCGATTTCGTGGAGGTACCTACGTAAAAATGAATGCAATATTAATAAAATATATATCTGAATTAAAAATTACTAACATCTACTCTACATATTTTGAATGAAACATTTACCATTTTATTTCATCTTATTGCTTTTCTCTCAACAATCATCTGATCGACTATTCGAAATAGAGTAGACTGAGAAATTCGTCACAATAAGCAGTTTCTAACGAGCCAAATTCTCATGACAACTTTGGCAATCGTCTTCCGTTATTGTGCTGTAATAACATTTGGCACTATATTTTCAATTTTTCAAACGAGTAGAATCTATCCACTCCACTAAAACCTGTTTCCTGGCACTACGTTTTGTCTACCAAGTCAAACGCTAATTGTCTTTGTCACAGAATGTTAGATATTCTTTTAAATCAATCATTTTCCTTTTATTATTTTACAAGTATCATCACGATGTTAACAAAAGATTGATTAGAGAGGGGATTGCACAAGTAGGTATACAACAGGAAAAAGCAACGTGTTATATTGATTATACAAACAGATCACTAATAACCTCTGTGTCTTCCAGTGATGTTTCAAAATCCATTTGTGTTCCTCAGCCATTAAATTACCTACCATCGTTAAATTAACACTTTACCTGCAAAATATTTATTATTTTTTTATTAAAAATCATAAGTGAATTGTGATAAAAAAAATATGAAAATAAAAAAATAAAAATTGTTTTAATGAATTAAATGAATTCTCGTATTAGATCTCGGAATTTCATTATATTTAATAAACTGACAAAAATTTGTTACAGACCTGCGTTTTTTTTTTGGTTTTGTTTAACAATTCCTAAGTATAAAAAATAAGATATTTAATGAACACAGATATTTATGAAAATATTCCAATTTATTAAGAGTAGAATTCACATCTAAAAGAAGGAAATTTGATCTATTGAACATTGGAAAAGCACTTTTCATAAGTCGTGTAATTAATTGGTTATCCACCAGAGCCCTAACAGCAACGAAGTGTCATTTCCCCCACCCTTTCTAAGAAATGAGCATCTTTTTTTTTTGGAACCTTCGAAATCTATATTTGTTAAAATTATTTTCCTACCCCAAACGTCAACTGTGTAACTTTAAAGTACTGGACTTTTTTTTAATAGGACGCTCTTTGCAGCGACTGAAGGATTCAGTAAATTGCCAGATTTTTTTTTTCAATGATAGCACGCAATAAACCAGGGACTGAATTCAAACGAAATCCCTCATCCCTAGTTTAACTCGGGGACACGAAAAACGAATTGCTCGTCGGTATTTTTCAAAGTCGTTTGAACATGAAAAGAAAAGACACTTTTCAAGGAAGTAGATAATGCGCGAATATTGCCAGGGGAAAAATCAGATTAATAGCTATCCACCTACAGGTGAATCGCTATTAATAGTTACTTCTCAGTGTGTAAAGGGCTGCACACTCAAAACCCAACATCTTAAAATTCTCTTCTCGGTGCAGCGAGTCATAGTGGCGGGTAGAGATCTTCGACGAAGCGTTCAGTTTTACTTCATATTCAGACCAATCTCCAATGCAAAGAAAGCCCTTCGCTTCACGATTTTGTATGTCCAACTCTTTTGTATTCAGAACTTTGCTGCCTTAAAACGGGCTGCCAACTAAAACAGCGAGCAACTTATGAACCAGCTATGTAACTCATATCTATGAGGAAAAAATAATTAAGGCGTTTGTGAAGAGCACTAAAGTGAAGTAAACGCGACGAATCTGTCGTAATTTGAACTCGGGTCATCGATTACATTTCCTACACTTTTAACCATTACGCTCCCCCGCATAGTAAAATAACAACAGCCAAGTGTTTGTCGATTGAAATATTCTATTCCGGCCATCTACATGGGTTTATTACCTTTTAATACATATTTCTGTCGATAGATTCTACAATCTCAGTTTTCTTTGATCTGTATCGTATAATTCGCTTATATCTTAAACACTTACTCTATTTCCGGCTTTCATGAATAACGTAACATTTTATGAGAGACAAGAATTTTAGCAGAGTTGTTGGTTTGACAATTGCAAAATTGCGGGCTTATGATTTACAAGAGTGAGGGCATGTAACTTAGGAAAATTAGAGAATACGTGTTATAATCCTTCTGGGATCGAACCCGCTTTTCATATTGACCATTAGCTTTAAAATGTTTGCGATGAATGCAAGTAATTAAAATGTTGATCTTACATTTATCGTGTCTGTATCTGCATTAAGACTTAAAAATGATTTAAAAAAAAAAAATGTTGGGTTGGCAGGTAGAAAAACAAATTCACGTGCAAGATCATGCATCGTATCTCCTTTCTTTTCAGATACGCTTCGTACTACAATGGAATCGGTAAGATGTAAAGCTGAACATATCTACAGGTTTAAGTGTTCCATGTAAAACTGTATCCAACATACCAAGTATATAACAAGCTCCATCGATTACACTGGTCAACACGAGTTTTGGTGCCAAGAAACAAAACAGATTTTAGTAATTTTGACGGTGCCGATTCCAAGAATGAACTTCATTTTTCATAGTTAGCTACCGTTTTTACCCTGAGGGTCTGTCTATATTTCTGAGATGAGGTATTATGTACAGTATTTACATTAGTCGGACTATTGTCCTCATCTTTGTCGCCCTATTTGTCACAACGTTTCGCCTGCCTTGTGTGAAGGGGTTATCAGTAAAAGTACAAAAGATCTGCGGTCCATATAACATCAGGACAACCTTCAAAAGCGTGACTTCGCAGATATCTCTCACGTGTGAGACCCCCCACAGAGAGGAACATGACTAGAGTGTGTGTACGCTATCCCGTGCAGTTGCGGAAAGGAATATAAAGGAGAGACAGGCCGCCCCCTCAAGGTAAGGCTTCAAGAACACCAGAAAGCTGTAACGCGAGGGAAGTAGAAAAATCAGGCGTGGCTGACCACATATGGAGAGAGAAAGGGAGATCACCGCCCCCTGGGGATCATGTTGAGATCATAGACAAGGAACACCATTGGAAAATTCGTAAACTTAAGGAATCAGCACATATGCTAGGCCACAAAAATCTCCTGAGCCGACCAAGCATAGAAATAAATACAATATGGGAACCAGTAATAAGGAGTGCCAGAGAAAAGCAATGATAACAAAAGGTTGCAATATGAACTCTGGTAAAGACATGCAATGATAACATCAAAATTGCAATATGAGCACTGGTAAAAATGATGCTGAAAACATTAGGTTTATAATACTCAGAAGTTCATACCCAGATGTCCTCAAGGACACATGGCACAGTGGATAAAGGCGTTGGTTAGATCCAGTGACAGACACAAAGAAGGTGAGTTCAATTCCTGGTTAAGGCAGTGGAGAAATTTCAGAGGGAAAATTAGCAGGAGATAACTGATAAATGACATCCATCAAAACATGGCACGTGGAACTAGATTATTTCCAATAATCGAAATAAAGGGTTCAGGTTGGAATTCCACCTGAAGAAGGCCTGAGCGTACAACGGCCGAAACGTTGTGGCAAATATGGCGATAAAGATGAGGACAAGAGCCCGACTAATGTAAATACCGTTTTTACCCTATTGCTTATTTTTTGAAAAAAAGATCAATTTACGATTTAGCATTCAAATCGCAAAATTTAGTTAATAAAAGGTCGTAGAAACCAAGCGATTTTCAAGTAGGTCGTGTCATTTATGTCAATCACCTGAAATAAACTATTTTTAAAATAGTAACTTGTTTTTGAGTCAAAAATTTTGAAAAAGATGTCCCGCAGTTTTTCAGTTTATCACCAAAATTCAAATTAACTGATAAACTTTTAGTAAGCCTGATAATAAAGATGGCATCAAAAATGAAACCCTAAAACTTTCTGTTTTATATTCATAAATTTATCCCATCACCTTTTATCCCCTCACTACGGAAAGAAACCAAGCACATTGAGAGCATTTCACAGTTGGAAAGAAACAACAACTAAATACATCTCAATTGAGTGCATCTATTCTATTGTACATGATACTGCTAGAATATCAAAAAGGACTTCGACATTGAACATCAGAAACAATCAAGAAAGAGAAAATTTTTACCATAGTTCTTATGTTCAGGAAGGTATATATTTCTTCTGTTAGTTTATTAAATGATTTTATGAAAATAATTGTTTGTCTTGTTATAAAGACTTATGGTCTGATTTTTACTGCAACAATAGTATTTCTCAATGAGCAGACTAATAGTTGTTGGTTTAAATACGAAGTGAGAGGTTTCTACGATTTTATTTTGAGAAATATTGCCATCGGTTAGTGTCATATATACAGATAACAAATGAAAAAAAATGAACTTTCTCCAAAAATGAGGTATTTTTATAGAGAAAAACGGTATCTAACCAAGAAAAGGATCATTTTCATATTCAGGGTCCCGAAATTAGCGAAAAAAGACTTGTGGTGTCTCGACACCATTTCAAATATTTTTTTTTGTTGACCAATGATATTAGACATAAGTTGCTTCTCATTACGAAACCTATAATGTAGGTTTTTTTTTCCGTAATGCGCACAGTTGCGTATATGTCTATATGAACAATAAGACGCATTGCTGTGTTTCTGATGTGCATATTGAAAAAATTCTTGATGGTTCTCAAATTCTGACCAAATAGACGTTGCCAAATTTTGTTTTGTTCTTGGAACTTATACATTTTTGAAGTTTCACGCAAAATAACTTTTCTGAACTCAATTTATATATATATATATATATATATATATATATATATATATATATATATATATATATATATAGAGAGAGAGAGATAAGGTGTTATCGTAACCACAGTATGGAAGGTCGAACGATAATTGCAGTTTGGTGTTATTTTTTTTACAAATGATAAGGTCGACTTATGATAATGCGATCAATAGTCTATTTGACGTTTTGACTATCTGCTTAATTTACTGCATATTTCTTTCATATACTTAAAAAAAAATTATTCAATATACAATACTTAATGGAGGAAAATAATATTTTCAAAATAATCGCCTTCCTTTGAATGATATTAACATTCCTGATGAAATTTCAAACTAATATACAGGAAACCTCTTTTTCGACTAAATTTCATTAATTTATTGAACTCTATTTATTTGTATATATATATATATATATATATATATATATATATATATATATATATATATATATATAATTTACCGTCGAGATCCGACGTATATTTTTCAATGTTTCAGTTCCATTATTTGTTATTTCAGCCCGACAACAGCATTCATGAGATTTGATTATAGTGGTAAAGGTTTCTGCAGGACCATCAACAAAGATTTTGAAGGCCAAATGAATTGAGAGAAAAGTGCACTAAATGCCATGAGGTCCCCAAACGACCCTTCACAGGTTTTGAATTCCGAGTTGTCCTCTCATCCTAGACCAAAATTGCCATCCAAGAATATAAACCGAGGAAGCATTTGGAGTAATGGATAACAAATTGGATTGAGGAATCGAGAGAAAAGTTCGAATTCCAAATCGAATCCGTTACATTCACTTACGTTATAATAAATATTGGGAAAGGTATAATAATTTAAATAAAACCTCCAGCTATGGGTTGAAATAGCAGGACAATTGGAATATACCAAATATTATATATATATATATAATATATATATAAAATGAAGGAAATTTGAATAATCATAATTAATTCATCGAATGTAGAAGAATTCTCAACAAAATAATGAAGAAAGCGTTGGACGTCCGTTTCGTCCTATTTTAAGGACTCATCAGCAGTGCGCATCCACAACCGAGAATAGAACCCAAAAAAACAAAGTCGATATAGCGCCAGCTCTTCACAAATTCAGTCGTGTGACTCATCCAACTCTAATTATACCAACGGACTGTGAAGGCTATTGCGTTTTAATCTATCCCTTTTATTATCCATCCGGCGCATTAGAAGCCAGTTTAAGCAGTTTATATATAAGTGGGATTTGAATAATCATAATTCATCGAGTCTAGAAGAATCCTCAGCAGAATGCAGAAAGCACTTGCCGTTTCGTCCTATTTTGGGGACTCATTAGCAGTGCGCAGCCACTACTGAGTATCGAACCCGGGCCGTTACGATATTGAAATAAGGGTAGCCAGCAAAAATGACCTTTAAGTGATAAATATCTGTTGGATTAATAAATAAAGAAAATATCCATTTCTTCTTTAGGCGCGCGTGTATATGTGTGTATATAAGGTATAATACCGAAATTGCCCAAATCATGTTACAGCGTAATTGTCCATCCCACAAAAAGTTCAATATCGGAAAAAAAAAAAAAAAAATAAACCAAAATGAGTTTCTTTCTTCCAGGTTTTCATATAACACATCTAGCCATCTTGACACCATTTGTCGTAAGAATCAATTAAAAAAACAACACTTATTCAGGTAGAATGAAAACAAGCTTAAGCGTTTTAAATGATCTTGTCACTTGAAATAATACCTAAAGTGGACAACTGACAATATTTGATAATGTACAGTTTGACCCAAAAATCTTGTCGTTCCTACACAATATAATTTTCTATTTTAACGTTGAGGTATTATCAAAAAGAGTTTCACATGAATGATAACAAAATACCAACCAGTTGAAGAACGCCGTTCAAAGAACCTTTGCAGCAATCAACAAATCAAAATTAAATTCGTGAAATATCAAACAGGATATGGCGACGTATCATTTTGTGCCATGAAAATGATAGTGTCCACACGGGCCTTCTCGATATGTGACAGCATCAATGCAAGTGAATAATCTGAATCCAGACGTCCTTAGTAAGACGACAAACTACATTCCTGCCCTGGGTAAGATGATATGTGTCATCCAAATGCAAGGTCTCTCGTCAGGAAGTTTTGAAAAATACCAACCACATGTTAATTGCTGGTGTTCTAGGTTCTTTCTGACTTGATGTGGTAGCATATGTTTGGCCCCCCAGCTATGGGCAAAAGTTAACCATCCCAAAAATATTATCAAAACATTATGAAAGTGTAAAAATAAAATTTGAATAAAATATTACATTTTGGAAAAAATGATTTAGCAATGTATGTTTTTAAAAATACCAACAATACATTTTGAAGGAAAAATTATTAATCAGCAATATCATTTTGAAAATAAATATTACCAAAGTATACATTTTTATTCCTATATTATATGATAAGTCTTTATATAAAAATAAATCAAAATGAATCCATTATTTGTGACGGAAAATTTTATTATTAATTCTTCTATAGTTCTTTAACATTACTATTTTTTTTTTTTTTTTTTAAATTCGTCCCACCCAGTAAAATATTTGAATATCTAGAATAGTATAATATGAGACGACAGTATGTTTGACTTTGTATTACCCCTGTGTCCATAGGAAAATGAAAATTGCATTTTATAACCTATAACAAATATTACGATATAATCATATATATATTTTAATAAAAGATATTTAATACTGATACGTTATATATATATATTTGATTAAAGACGACAGATTAATGGTACTACAATTTAATTTTTATTTAATTTTCTTGTGTTTGAACAAAACTTTTTCTGGATTTAAAAACAGTGTATAAAACTTTATTACTTTGTTTTATATTTCCGATAGAATTTTTTATGTTATAACTAAGACCTTTAGCCATTATCAAGGATGATTTTATTTTTCAGCTTAATTGAAAACAATATGTCTTTTTGTAGTAGGATGTGTTTTAATTTCCGAATATGGTTAACACATTTTTGGCCTTGTTCGTAGTTAATATTGCTAAGAGTTGTTTTTTTTTCTTTTTTATTATTAAAGCTTCCATTATTTTAATCTCTTTTTTATAAAATGGATGCACTTAATATATTTGTGTTTTCTATTAGCATGTTTCTAATTGGGTGTGTGTTTAAATGGATTATATATGAGACAATTTCGAAAAATGATTTCATTGATGGTAAAACAAATATGTTTTACAAAACACGCTGAAATATATTAATGTATAGCTTGGAACAAGCGAAAAGATTTTAAAAAATAATATATTTATGGTTTAAACAATAATAATAATCCACTACCACTTCAAAATTAAAAATAGTTAGGATCATGGAAATATACTATGAGTAGAATATGATCTATGTGCCGTGTCCCTTCAGGACGTTGATAATCATTACGCTCTACAATCTCCTATCCATTCGTGCATTTATTAACATTTTCCTTTTTGCAATATTTGATATACAAAAAAAATATTATCCATTTTGACAGGCTTTCATAGGGTATTTTTTGCTTTCCACTGTTTTTTTATTCTTCAAACCGTCCTGTGAGTATTAAATTTTCCAACATATTGTGTGTCCCAGAAACGTCAACTGTTCCGTCCTGATGTTAAGTGTCCTTTTTTCTCGGAAATTTCAAGAGATTTAAAAACGAAAATAGTTTTCATACATCCAAATATTTCCTTTCAAATTTAGTAAAAGTATCTCTATTGGAAAAAATACTGATGCGATAATCTCTTTCTAAATTTATTTTTTTCATTCTCAGTATTGTTTCAATTTGTACAAATATTCATGTATATAACAGAAGTTCCATGAGAAAATTAAAATCTATCGTCCGTCTAAAATTTATATACAACTTGATGTTTAATATTTTTTACATTTATATATCGACCATCATATGAGTTTGAAATTAAATACAGTCATAAAACAGTTTCTAAATAAATGAATCAAAAGTGTTTGCTAAATTGAATAAGAAACTAATGCACATATTGCTAAGCTTTAAAATATCATTATATTGAAGCATTGTTCATAATTTTCAAATGATAACTGGTTAAATAATACAATTCAATCTCTTTATATTCTATATTATAGAGCATTAAGAATCTGTTTATTGTTTCATTAATTTTTCATGTATAACTCTACGTGCAATAATAATAAAGGAAAACTGACTTCTACATCGAATCAATTTAATACCACTGTTGATACAAATGAGTTGAAATAGATGAGGAGTGCATCGTATATCTAAGGCAAATAACTCTGCAATAATGCAAACAGATTTATCGCCCATACCTTCTCATGCCGCTTCACATTTCAAATGCTGAGTGTTTTACGCATTAAAACACTCGCCTCTAGAGATTGAAATAACGCTAATGTTGGGAGGCTTTAAAATGTAATCATTCTAATCTATACTAATTCATATAACAGACTCATGCATATTTCATTTATCTTTCTTTATTAATTAAGAAAACCTTCAAAATTTTTCGTGCTGAAAAAATCTATACATATTTAGTAGAATCTATGATACGACTCGAAAACGACGGACATATTGTCTAATTTTATGTAATCTGACATATTTCAGTGAAAAATAATGGTAAAGAAAAAGGACAATTTTAAAAAAATATATTTTAGAATAAATAAATTTAAGTTGATTTTAATTCCAAAAAATCCCGGTCGAGTACACAGCAGAAAGATTTTACTGATAGCTTAAAAAGAAAGAGTTAAAATTTCCAGGACACATAAGGAAATAAAGCTTGGAAAATTTGTCACTCACAGAGCATATTGAAACCAAGAGCAGAAAACAGTGACAGATTAACGAACTTTTTGTAAACGGATGCCATAAAAAGAAATTATAAAAAAAGACAAACCTCGCAAAAAAAGCTAGGAACATGGAGAACCCATGACTGTCTATATTCTGAAGGGACAAAAGAAACAATTAGTTGAGTTGAAAGACTTACAAGGTAGTTACAGGAACTCAAAAACGCAACCGAAGTTTTTGTGAATTCGCTTCGTATTACTAGCCAAGAGAAATAGCATTTTGAAAAGCACCCACCATTTTATGTTCTGTTTAGGTGTTTCGCTAAGAAGGGACTGGATGATTGCGTCCCTATGTAAACAATACAACACAACTCCATTACGTAGCCAGGACGGTAAAACATAGTAAACAACGAAGAGGGTAAATTTAGCCATTTCAAGGGCTTCTTGAAATGAGGATGTACTAGACGTAGGGAATTATCGAGAGAGAAAAAATCAAAGACAGGTAAAATTCAAATTTCGTTCAAAACTTTAAATAAAAACCTTGCCATGCTTTCACAAGCTATTTCAATCCTCTTATATATCAAACTCCAACTTTTGCTAAACTATTTGAGGCTGATATTTCAGGAAATTTTGTTAAATCCAACCAATAATTTGAAATGATATATCTAACTTTGAAAATTTGTTATAGAATACCTGATTACAAATCGGAAAACACACAATACACACACACATAAAATTAAAACAAAATTAGACATCTTAATTGAAGAAAGATTAAGGTTCCTTTTGAAAATGTAAGAAAATTTAGGAACCGAATAGGAAGACTGACAGCTATAGAGAAAACGGCTTTCCAAAAAACCTTCGTGATTAGAAAACCAAGATATGCATTTAATTAGAATAAACATTTAGGCCAAAAAAAAAAAAACAAAAAAACATTGTAATTCTAAATGTCCCATACGTTATTTAGAATATGTCCATCTTAAACCTGAAAAATAACAATTAACTATTCCGTTTTGATCGTGTGTAATGACGGAAAATATGAGAATCGCTGTTTGGTTATTGTGGCACCATTTACCGAGGCAGAAAAAGAAAAGAAAGAAAAGAAAAAAAAAAAAAGAGTCGTGACCCAAAACGTGGATGATAAGCAGAACACCACACGGCTAAGAGACAATGGTTAAAGGATATTTTGATAAGTAACAAATGGCGAAAAGTGTCATTACAATGACAAAATTCTGAAAGGATAAAAGAAAGAATCAGGTGTGTTCTGATGGGTTTTTATATCGGATGTGTTATCAAACCGATAATGCGTAAACAAATCTGATGGTCAACCAGACCAAAGAAAAAATTCAAATGAAAATGTTATTTTGATAAGTGACGAAAAACAGGTGGACTAAAGGGCTTTGGATAGATATGAAAAATTAAAATCCAAGCCGCACACGATGTGTCCACTGACCGATTTTTTTCGACGGAACATCTTTGGCCTGCGATAATAAAATTATGTTATCAGAAATATGTACCGAAAAAAATGAATGGGAACTTAGAAATGTTTTCTTTTTCGGGCGACGTTCTGGCCGTGTTAAAAAACCACCCATTCTGATAATTAGCGATAAGATAACTGACGAAAACCAGGTGAGAACAAGAGTTATGAACAAGAGTTGTTCGCATTGTCGTTTGCGGCTAGAAAATGATAACTGCGATTAAGAAGAAAGAAAAGGAAAAAAAAGATAATTTTTTTTTTAGTTAAGATAGATTTTTTTTCCTGAAACAAAGCCGCGGATTCGTCCACGCCCGACTAAGACATCATTGGTCGAGTGGTGATCACGTGACGCACGAAGGAGGCTGTCGCCGCCCATCCAGAGGATAGGTATGAGAAGCTGCTACGAAGAAGTGGGAGGGCAGTTCACGCCCTCTGAAGTATGGTGAGAAGGTGGGAGTAAGAAAGGCTCCCAAAAATGGAAAAAAGTGGAAAATTCCTAACCAGAAATAAAAGAGGATATATGTATTTAGAATTATCGAGGAACCCCGACGCCGACAAACCCACCCCGGTTTTGGTCGGCGTCCATATAAAAAGAAGCCACAGCAGAAATCAGTTCAGAAATTGAGTTCAGTTCCAGTTTGAGTTGAGTTCCCAAGAAGAGTCAGTCTCAGTTGAAGCAAGCCTCGCAGATAGTTCCACCAAGATTCACGCAAATTCCGGACTCCTCTTCAACCCAAGAACAATTATTTTGAAGAGCGACTTAGATCCAGACCACCAAAAAAATAAGTTTTTTTTTCGACTTTCGTCCGAAGACACACCGAAAAACCAATTTCTTAAAGAGCAAACAACTTGAAGCGTTAAAACTCGCCTAACGGAAAACAACGTGTCACAATCCATAGAACGGGTCGGGAGATAGATGCAGTCCTATGTATCGAACAACTAGACATAAAAAGTTTGTTATCCTTTTTTTTGATACTTTGAACTTTTTGAGTTTTCATTTTATTTTCTTTTATGCATATTTGTGTGGTATCACCCCCGTTGAACTCGATTTGCATTACGGCCCCAACTACTGATTGATCTCGTCTGCCTAAGATCAATTCACAACGTGGGTAGGCAGACTGGAGATCAATGCAGTTACTTTGGTAACCAGGCGTTGGAAGCGAGTTGGGAACGACGAGGCTGATATCAAATCTAACCAGATTCCCACCCGAATCACCAAAAAGGTTAGAACGTCACATTTGGGTGCCGCGACCGATACCAAGCCAGTTGGTCGTCACAGGACGAGACAACACGACTGACGCGACAGGCGGACGTCACGTTTGGAGCAGCGACACCCGAACGGAGCAGCGAGGAGCGAACAGCTGGCGCCGCGGCGAGGACGTCACAATTGGTGCTGTTTAGGGACGTCTCACAAGACCAGGATAGGACGTCACAGTTGGCGCTGCGACCAGGGGACGACGTCACATTATAATAAGAGAGAAAGAGGGGAAGGATGTTTTGCAATTATTTAGTTAAATTATAATTCAAAGATTTAACGATGAAATATATAGAATTTAGACGACTACAAAATAGTCGTCGAACTTGTAATGGTCTTCTGTGTTTAATTAATATGATAAACATCAGTAACGTCATACATGACAGCCGGGAATTTTTCTTTATTATTCATACAAATTTTTTTTTTCAAACAAAAACTTAAATAATTAAATATTTTTGCATTATGGAGAAGGTGAGAAAAGAGAGGAAAAAGAGAGAGAGAAACCTTTTTCGAGAGAGAGAAAAAGAGAGAAAGAGGGAAAATAGAGAAAAGAATCTTTTGATAAAGGAAAAAGAGGAAAAAGAGAAAGGAAAAAAAAGGAAAAGAGAAAAGGAAAAAAAGAGGGAAAAAGAGAAAGAGGAAAATTTTGAAAAAAAAGAGGGAAAAAGAGGGAAAAGAAAGAGGAAAAAGAGGGAAAAGAGAAAGAGGGGAAAAGAGGGGAAAAGATTTTTTGATAATCTGTTTTTAAGAACGGAAAGAGAAAGAGGGGAAAAAGAGAAAGAGGGAAAAAGAAAGAAAATATAAAAAGAGAAAGAGGGAAAAAAGAAAGAGGGAAAAAAGAGAAAGAGGGGAAAAAGAGAAAGAGAAGATGAAATGTGTGTTTCTGCCTATATTTCTGAGATGAGGTATTATGTACATTATTTACATTATTCGGATTATTGTCCTCATGTTTGTCGCCATATTTATTACGACGTTTCGGCCAAGTATCTTCTCAGCCTTTTTTCAGTTGGTTGGAATGTCGAACTGAACCCTTTATTTCGCTCACTGGGGTAGACTGTTCTAGTTCCACGTGCCATGTTTATCTCCTGTTAATTCATCTAACCTACTAACACCTTTATCCACTGTGCCATGGCGACAAAGACGAGGACAATAATCCGAATAATGTAAATAATGAAATGTGTTATTTGATAATCAAAAACAATAATTACCAATACTTATTATACTAATAATGCAAATAATCTTACTGTAGCGAATTGTTGCAAGTTGGTTTACTCGAAACAATCAATTTATTTATATTATAGAAATGCATTTGCAGTCGTTAAAATAATTCCCCCTACACCTATTAGAACCGAGTGAAACCAAATAAAACTTTTGTTATGAAAACAGATACAAAATTCTCAAGATTTTTTTCGAACATAGTCAGCTTGTCAGTCTTATTTGAATAAATTATGGCAGTAAAGTTTTAATTCAATTAGATGCGATTTATCAAACTACCACTATTGATGTAAAAAAAATCTATTTATCGACCACATCTAACTAAATGCTAGATTTAGTTAATTCTCATGAGAAATAGAGAAGAAAAAAACACTCCCTAAAGAAATTTAACATCATTGTCCACAATTAAAAAGAAAATTACATTTCCAGTTAAAAAATAATGTGGAAATACAAGGGTTAAACAGCTTAAATAAAAAACACACACTGGGGCAACCCCACTCCCTGAAGTTGTCAATATGCTCTTAGAAAAAACGATGTGGATGTATATAAAAATCAAATCCAGCCAAAATCTTTGAAGTGTGCAGGCAAGTCTAAAAGCAGAAGCGGATGTATTTATAATGGCTGCAGAGGATTCAGAAATAATACACCAGGGATCTATAGGGATAAAAGGATGGGGAATGTTACAGAACTAATATGTAGATTATTAAAACAAATTAAAATTACTGACCATTAAGTGCCTGGCTGCCCAACTGAATAGATACAAACAATCAATATAAAAGCAGGTAGTGAATTTCTGGGAAAACATCAGTATAACACTGAGCAACATTACACATTTGTAAAAAAGTATGGACACTACAATGAAACTGTCATAGTAAGCCATCAGGTCACTATTCTTTGGGACATTAACACTGATAGAAACAAAAAAAAAAAAAAAAAAAAAAAGCCAATTAACCAGACATTGTGATGAAAAATTAAATAACCCCTCATAGATATGGTAATGTCATTAGATATGACCAAATGATTAAACATAAAATATTGAAATTGAAAATATGTACTACTTTAAACATCTGTTATACGCATATGAATTGGAGACCTGGATACAGAATAGATAAAGACAGTGAGAAAATTCCTGCCATCCGTAGTTTACAAGAAATTAAAAAATTGCATTTTATAGAACTGCTCATGTTTCATCTATGTAAATAAAATATACGTACTATACATGTTAAATATCAGTATCTGCCTATATTTCTGAGATGAGGTATTATGCACACTATTTACATCTATTAATTGTCCTCCCCAAGTCCTGAAGGACACATGGTATAGTGGATAAAGGCGTCAGTGGAGAACCAATTAACAGGCGATAACTGATAACTGACATCCATTAAACATGGCACTTGGAACTAGAACAATCTACCACGGTTAGCGAAATAAAGAGTTCAGTTCGACATTCCAAACATCTGAAAAAGGCCGAGGCGTACAACGGCCGAAACGTTGTAATAAATATGGCGATAAAGATAAAGACAATAATCCGAATAATGTTAAATATCATTCAAAATCAGAATGTGTTTAAAGAAAATGCATACCCTTAGTACTTTACCTCAGCCCAATATTTTGGTAAGGGATTGGAGTAAACAGAAAACAAAAGATGATGATGATAATCAGTACAATTATCATCGTTTGACTAAATAACAATATAGTTTTGAGCCGACTAGCAGAGACCAACTGAAGTAAAATTAGCGTTTCCGGCAGTGAAAGCTGTCATAATAAAATTAACATCTGGAACGACTACTGTATAAGACACAGGGAGGATGTAATCTTTTTAGGTGTTCTTTATATGTCATCAATGTACGATATATCGCATTCCACAAGATAATTGCCTTTTTGTGTTAATCAAAATGTAATATTTATGGAAAAAAATATTAAAATTATGAATAATATTTATTTTGTATACATCTAGTATTTTCAAAATAATAAACTTGATTTATATATATATATATATATATATATATATATATATATGGGACCTTGTGGCATACTGTGCATTAGTTCTGTATTTCAAAAAGTGTGGTTGGTTCTGCACAAATCTTCACCACTATAACCAAATGATATGTGCGGATAGTCTGTAGGTTCTAAGTAGTTGTCAGCTTAATTCCCATAAGTCGAAAATGACGAGAGAGTCCAGTGTATAATTTTAGAAATATATATAGTCAATAAAATAAGATCCAAAATCATTAAGGAATTTCTTATTTAACCATTTATTTCTGGGCGATAAATGTTCCGTTTACTTTATTGATAGCAAGAACGAATGATAAATGTAATGTTCCACATTATTGCACAATATTATAAAAAAAATCTCTAGCAGTTTTAATATACTTTAAATCTATTTATTATTTCGATGAATATTTGGCATTTAATAATTATTGTAAATATAAATTACAAATGTTCATTTTTTAAAACAACACTTTAATACGATTAAATAGATTCCGACAAGTGTAAGGGAGATAACTATGTTACGCTGCGAATTTATTTTTCTGCGTCGTTCATATTCGCTTTCAAACAAAGGGCCAGAACTCCTGAATATTTTAAATGTAGATCCAGTTGATTGCTACATGTTTCGAAGTCCATTACTACTGTAGTGAGAGAGATTCAAAACGAGACCCCATTACTATGACCTTGTGCCAGTATTCTACGTAGTATATTTAGTGGGACATTGTCTAGAAATCTAGTCATGCCGACGATTAGTATTTTATTGATTACGATATTCACAGGTGACGTGAAATTGAACTTGTGAAATCGAGGCGGACGATGTTAAATAAATGTAAATTTAAACATTTGTTATTCTTATCTAACAATCTTAAGGCAGTAGAAGTTAGA